>JAVSBV010077140.1:0-10088 GCA_033117975.1 Parotocinclus spilosoma | reverse complement strand
TAGGCTTTTGTCGTGACATTGCTTTTACTGTCTATATTTAACATCCTTTACACATTTTAACGTCGTAGTTGGTTAAGATATCTTTAGCTAACTCAACTTAAATGAACTTCAGATGAAGTGGTACACGCACGCTTGGTAAATTACAAATGGCACCACACTCATTATGTATATATCCGTATTATATGTATATATATTTGTTTATATTATATTTTTACGCAACGTTAAACGTAAACTCATTTAAATAATTAAGCTCACCTTTGGTTATAGAACACGGAGTGTTTGTGCTTAAAAGCAACTGAATTCAATTTCAACGAGATGGTTTTGCAAAGTTTTTAGTTTGAAGATAAGGTTTGGGGCATGCATGGCCACCCAAAACCAGATCACTTCTTATATTTATCAAAATATTTTACTTTGGTAAAAAAGTTAAAGGTCTTAATTGTTAGGGCAGCAACCTGGTGGTGTGGAGTTTCCATGTCTTTCCTGTGTCTGGGTGGCTTTACTCAGGGTATTCTGGTTTCTCCCACATTACAAAGACACACAAGAGTAATGGATTAAGCTGCACTGGCTCCATATAAATGTGTGTAATTCGTTTTGACATAATTTTGCGTGTCAATGTAGCTATGTGTATGTTGGTAAATAGCCATTGATGCTAAAATGTTAAGTGGACAAACAAAGAAAAGCTTTAATTGTTAGGCCCTATTTTAATATTTTGGTATATCATTATACAAGTTGGCAAATTGTATATTTAATTATCTGGTTATTTGGGTAGGTATCTTTATCCAGAGCAACTTACAACTGATGCAATATTACAGTCTAAGCACTGGAGGGTTAAAGGTCTTGTCCAATAACCAAACAAGAGGGATTTAAACCCTAGACCTTGTGGCAGCAGTCCAGTACCTTATCACGTAAGCTACCACTGATCAATGGTGATGTTGGTATCAGCAGAACATAATCTTTTTGTAATGCTCAACTATGTAAGAAATGGATAACACTCTTGTTGCATGACATTTTGAAAACCATTTAAAATTGTCAATATTTCTGCATACACATTACTTGCGCTATTGTCCATTTTCACATTTACAAGTTCAAAAAGTAGATAAAAATAATCCAATGAAACAAATGAGCCAAATATTGCTCACACACACTTATATTTATTGAAGAATTTGATCCAATGGTGTCTCTGACTGAAAAAAGTATGTTAACCTTCGCTTTCGATATCTGATGTGACCCTCTTGTGCAGCAATAAGTGTAACGAAACATTTCCTGCACATTGTCCTGGAAGAATTTGAACTTATTCATGTTTACAGAACAGCTTAATCTCTGGGATGTTGGTGGGTTTCTCAGATGAACTGCTTACTTTAGGTCCCTCCACAATAATTATCTTTGGATAAGTTAAGTTCTTGGCCATTTCAAAATAAGCTACAGACAGGCAGCGATGTTCTTTTTGAAGAGCAGTGGCTTTCTCTTCTCCATGCGCACCACTGTTGTTTAATGTTCTTCCCATTGTGGAGTCATGACAATTAACTTTAAATAGTGTGAATACTATTCCAGCTCAATGAGCATCAGCCGGCATTGCTGAGGTCCTTAGAAATTGCTTTTATTTCTGCCATTATAAACCTTTACAAACTTATGAATAAGATATTTTGATAGTTCTTTAAATATAACGGGGTGCCCAATTAGAATTTGTGTGAAAATTTGATGATGTGTTGGGTCATATTTATAAAAAAAAAAAACTATAAAAAAATACATTCAAGTACCGGTTTGTTATGCACAGTCATTTTTTGTCATTTGATCATTTCTTTGCTAACCCTGAAGAAACTTTATCAAGAATGGTCTTTAAGAAAAGGGAACAGGGTAAAAAGGAATAAAAACCAAGATATGCTAAAGCTCACAAAGATTGGACTGGAGAGCAGTAGAAAAGAGTATTAAGGAGTGATCAATAGCATTGTATCATGTAGTGATTGCGTTTTATCTTGACTCTTTTGAAAGGTGATCATGAGGCTTGTGATCCTTGATGACTATGATCAGGCAAGCGAGTGGGCTGCTAAATACATCTGCAACCGTATTATCCAGTTCAACCCCAGTGAAGACCGATACTTTACTTTGGGCCTACCCACTGGTACGTGCATAATGATGTGTAATGAAACAATTATTAAAACAATCAGAAATCTATTCCTAATATGCAGAAATAAATATTTTTGCTTGAACCAGAGATATTGAACACACTAAGCAAAAAGCACAGATATTTGTTTGTTTTTATTTTCTGTGTTGACCTGCCATGGTTCAAGCTGAAAGAAACAAACAGCATTTTAAATTGCTTTCCAGGTTTTATTATCATTAACAATTTTAAGTGTTGACTGCCTTCTCTGTTTCCATCATTCTAGTATCCAACTAATACTGTTTCACTCTTGCACACATCCTTATCCCAGGCGTTTGTAACATTTGCTGACGTGTTGATTCCTCTTACCTGTCCTGCATTTTTGTCCTGGCATATATCAGAAAATGTCATACATTTGTCAATTATATGTTTTCAGGGAGTACGCCACTGGGTTGCTACAAGAAGCTGATTGAGTATTTTAAGAATGGAGATCTCTCTTTTAAACATGTCAAGACCTTTAACATGGATGAGTATGTTGGTGAGTTAGTAAATGTTATTACCATATGTATTGTAAATAGAATATTCTCAGTATAAACTGTAACACATGCATTTGTACTACTCAGACAGAATTTGTTTGTGCAGTCATTTTAAGTAATTTTGCCATAAAATGTTTGCAAAGACTAAATGATTGCATGCATAGAAGGTTATTGTTATTTTGTAAAAAGCAGTGATTTGTTAAAAAGTAGTGTCCAGGAAAGGCTCGCTCAATTTGAGGTTGGTCTCACTAGGAATTGTAAAGCTGCTTTGAGACAGTGATCCATTGTAAAAGCACTATATAAATAAATCTGACTTCACTCTTGCCGGACAATCTCCAGTTTGTCGACACATGTATGAGAAATATTTAAAAACAATATTCCAAACAATGTAAAGATTTCAAGGGATTTACATATTTCCCCCTCTACAGTGCATAATATTGTTAAATGTTTTAAGAAATGTGGCGGAATTTAATTGTCTGAAGTTCATGCGCAGAAGCTTAAGCTTAAATACCTGTATTCAAGAACTAAGAACGATCATTCACCAGTAGCTGACAGAGTTCCATTCACAAATGTCATTTAAAACTTTACTGGGCCAAAAAAGAAGCCTTACATTAACCATGTCCAGAAGTACCCTTCGACTTCTCTGGGCCATCTAGAATGAACCATCAGACTGTGAACATATATATTTTGGTCAGATTAATCGGTATTTCAGATCATTTTTTGGAATAAACGGACACTCTGTGCTTCAGACCAATGGGGGAAAAGACCATCCAGATTTTTATGTCTTTGACGGCAGCATTAATGCAGAAAAGTACATTGACATTTTAGAGCCTTCAAGATGACATAATTTCCAGGGATGTCCGTGCGTTTTTCAACTATGAGAAAGTGACTTAAACATCACATTAACAAAACCACCTGGTGGTCCTACACAGACAACCAAACATAATGAAATTGTATAATTTTGAAGTAGTTTTAGTTTCACCTGTCTGTGAGGGAATGACAAATGACAACCATTGCAATTCCTCTACTGAGAAGCCTAGTTATATTTAGTTATGACTATATTTAATGGCTGTATTTCAATATTTTTTCTACCACTATTTTTTTTCCTGCCAAAAATAAAGATACAGCTAATATTGTCCAAATAGAGCGTCATACGGAAAATATAGAAATATAAAAAATAGGGTGTCATATAGAAGAACGTATTAGATATACTAAAACAGTTTTACCAATAACCGTTTCATGAAACTGAAAGAGCTACAAATGCACCCTCACTGAGCATGTTGTTAGTAATACATGTACAGGATCAATCACTCTGTACAGTTGTGGTAAGCAGAATACAATCTCAGGTAGGGCAACACTTTAGACTTACCACTTCTGTCAGCTAAGAACAGAAAACTGAAGCTGCAGTGGGCACATGTTCACCAGAAACTGCACAGCTTAACTCTGGAAAAATGTTCAGTGGTCAAATTACTCTCGATTTCTACTGATTCACAGAGATGGTAGGGTCTGAATTTGGTACCAGAAGAAGCATCCGGCCTTGCTGTAGTTCAGAATGTTCTTTGTGGTTTAATGATGTTTATAAAAATATTCAGCATAATTTAATGATTAAATGCTACAGCTCATGTAAGGCGTGTCTTGTGCCATGTCATAACGCATGGAGGTTTTGAGAGTAACAGAAAAGAGTCTTCTTAGTAAGTGCTCAGTTTGTGTATCCAAATCTTTATCATTACCACTATGTAAGACTCATAACTGTTTTTGACAGGAGTTTATGACCTGTGAGTGAACTGAGGTGGAGATTCTCCCTTGCAAATATTAATTTTGCATACTGATTAGGTGATGACATCACACTGCTTGTCGTCGCTAACCAGATGGGTTAAACATATCTCCACACATATTGATATGTGCAGGTATGAACTTTAGCTACCTGGTCTGTACTTGACTTTGTAGCATGTGTACTCAACAAGACAAAAGATAGCCAGTGATTGCTGTTTTAGACACTGAAGAACATAATCTATGTTATGTAGACATTTTTTTTTCTCTTTTGCAACAAATGTGCTTAGAAGCACACTGAAGCAACCAGAAAACACACTTAACTAGAGTGACTTACAAAAGTGCTTTTTATTCTTCCTTGTAAAAAAAAAAAAAGCTCATGGACTGAGGTAGCCTAGTGGTTAAGGTACTGGACTCTGGACCAGAAGGTCCAGGGTTCAAATCCCACGTCTGCCAAGCTGCCACAGTTGGGTCCTTGAGCAAAGCCCTTAACCCACAATTGCTTTGATTTAAGACTGTATCAGTTGTAAGTCGCTCTGGACAAGAGCGTCTGCTTAATTATGTAAATGTAAATGTTAGTACATAATAAACAATAGCTTAAGAATGCAATCCAAGCAGGACCTGCTATGATCTGATGTGGGTCAAATAAACAATTGCAAGCAAAGGGTCTTTCAAATTTTTTATTTTTTATTTTTTTATAATGTCTACACTGCTTTGTTGCAATAATCCCTAGAAAGACATTTGCTTAACATTTCGTAAGCATAATACCTAATTCAGGAGGCAGTAACAGGTTTTGGTGCTTTCCTTTTCCAATGACCCAGGTTTGATCCTCAACTTTGTTTACTCAGTGGCGGCTTTGCATCCGCACGAGTCGAGTTTGCATGTTCTTACTGTGTTTTTGTAGGTTTTCACTCGCATCCACCAAAACATGAAATAATTACTCTAAAGGTTTTATAAATCAAGTTCCTTTGGTGCACATGCCATTTCCTTTTGTGTGTATGCACACTTTTACTCCGGAATCCATGCAGAGTTTTATAAATGAGGCCTTGGAGATGTTGCTGAATTAAGCAGTCCGTTCGTTCAAGGAAATGTGTGGAGGAATTCAAGATTTCCTGCAGATGTCTTGTTCAGCTTGTCAAAACATAAACCATTTTTTTTTAGGAAGAGAATCTTGTTCTTGGGTGACGAATGCATAACCGGTATAAATGTGAGGTAAATAAGTATTTGATACACTGCTGATCAAATACTTGGGCAATAAAATGCAAATTAATTATTTTTAAATCATACAATGTGATTTCACAGACCAGTCAGTAGTGGTCTTCGGATGACCAGTACATTGCATTGTTGTCCACCGTCCCAGTTTAAAAAAATTTGCCTATGAGAGATGCAACAGTGCTGTTTGAAATCGGTGGTCTTTCTGGATATCGGTTGTTGAAGTCTGTGGCTATGATACAACAGCTGCATTCTTCGGAAAACAAACAACAATTTCTGAGACAATTCGGGTCTTTGTTGATATGCTATATGACCACCTTCCCATTGGAGAAACTTGATCCAATATGGCGGATTTCAAGATGTTGGCCATGTTCCGGACATAGCCTAAAAAAATAGGCCCCTTCACCCAGTACATGCTGGGGATATGTCATTTTCCCTTTTGTTTCCGAAATGTGTATATATATTTAAAACACTTGCAGCTTGTGGTTAGATAATAGAAAAAGCTTTCTTTGGACATGCTTTCAGAATTGCTTTTTTCTCTAAGCTTCCTCCACTCTGCCCCTGCAGGTTCTATAGAGCTCTGTTTATTTTAAACATATTAATTATGATCACCACTGTGGATATTGATACATTCAGTATGTTGACATTAGCCGGATTTATGAAGACACTTTTATCTTGTTTTATTTGTCTTCCCCATGTTTGTGAAAGTCTAAAAGAATTTGACCTCAGTCTATCCTTATATTTATATCCCAGTGAAACAGGAAGCAATGAATAACTATTTATTAGTTCCCCAATACTCAACTGAACTTGATAGTACTACATAAATACTACTTTAGTTACAACTGAACTCTGAGGTGACAGCGATCAGGTTACCGGTATCCACGTGTAGTTAATGTTTGTTTAGCTGGATAGCAAATTCCCACTGTAAAAAAATATTGTGACCTCTGCTGATTTTAACATCATTTAAACATCTCCTAATGTGTCTTTTTAGGTCTGAAGAGGGACCATCCAGAGAGTTACCATTCCTATATGTGGAACAACTTTTTCAAGCATATAGACATCGAGCCTCAAAATACTCACATTTTGGATGGCAATGCAACGGACCTGCAGGCAGAGTGTGATGCATTTGAGAAGAAGATTGCAGCTGCTGGGGGTATCGAGCTGTTTGTAGGAGGTATGCTCAGTGTTACACATTTTTAACTTCACCAATATTTGTCTTATCTGTCTTTATTAGGAACAAATGTACACATTACATCAGCTCATTCATGCAAATATGTAATCAGCCAAGCATGAACAAGCAATGCAATGCTTTTAATCATGTAGATAAAGGACAGCAACTAATGCTACTCAAATCAACCATCATAATGAGAAACTGTGCAGCGATTATTGGTGCCAGGCTGGCTTGAATATGTCTGTGTGTAGAGTTTGCTGACAGTGGTACAGTAAAAAGTTTAAAAAAAAACTAATTTGGTGTTTTTGGTGGCAGAAATACCTTGTTGGTGAGTGTGGTCAATGGAATAAATGTTAAACCTTAAGGTAGATGGGATACAACAGGTAGGACCCACCCAGTATTTGTCCAGCATGTTTGTACTTGTGCCAGAACATGTTCTATTACTTGGGTGGTGGACTTGGCTGCAGAATTGTCCTTAACACTGAAAAGTTTTCTTGCAAGACGCCATCCATGATCCAACATGATTATTTATGCCATGCACGTGGACGGTAAAGTTTGTTTATGAGCGACGAATACATTGCACCTTCTTAAGTATGCCAAGAAGGGGTTACATATCTGTGTGAGATCCTCAGAGTAAAAATAATAAATCTGACTGGTCAGATATCGTGCCTGTTTGTTAATCAACTCATATTACAGAACGCTTCAAACTATCAGAAGGAACATGCAGGCATGTTTTGATTTGGTTGGTTTAAATGATTTATTTAATTCAATACTGACGCTTAAGATATGAGAGAAATCTAATCTTTAATTGATGTACATTTATTCTGAGAAGAATAAAATCTTGCAGTACTCACACCATTTAGTACTTCGTGAAGCTGGCAGCTCTGGTGGCACATCAGAAGATGCCAGCTGCTTGAAGCGGCAGTTGCTGAGTCCTGCTTTCAGATCCTTAGTGGATCATTCAATGCAAATGTTAGTAAATGTGTTTACAGAAAACTGCAATAGACTGACCCTCTGTCCAGGCTGTACTTCTGCTTGCACCCACTGACACACATTCCTTATATGTGCGAGCATACATGGCCAATAAAATCCGATCCGATTTTGAATTAGGCTCCAGAACCTCTCTTACAACCATGCTCAGAATACCGTAAGTGTGGCTTAAATTGGGATGCTTAGGTTTGTGCCAGCATAACAGCCCTGAGTCTTCTGATCTAATGCTTAATGAGATCTCCTAATACTCCTAATACAAAATGGGTTTTACTGTGTAGGCTATTCATTCAGCTCACATTGGTTTTCAGTTCAGTTTAGGTCAGAACACTAACATGCGCCTGTAATAAATTAATTAATTGTGTGAATTTGGACTTTTTGAATTACTATGTTGCATTGATTTTTATAACTCTAACTTGTAATACAAAAGATTGATTTCATACTGACTCTTTCGCTCTTAACCAGCTGCTTCTCAAATTGAACACATCAGTACTAGCTGAGGCAGGAGAGTGAAGGAAGCAAACTATTTTGAATTCCATTGTAATTTTCATTGGCTTTAAAATAACTTTAGACGTTCTTGCAAGCACCCGACCTGTTTGAAACTAATAAAATCCATGTGTATGGTGTTTAAATGGCATCATTTGGTGGTGCTTTCTGAGCAAACAGTTATAGACTAATTTTGGATGAGCTATTCTGCATTCCACCATAATTACATTTGTTCCAGGGCTTTTGTTGATTCACTTTTGCACCGGCAGTAGAAGTGTTACGTGACGCTGAAGTCAAGGAAGTCGTGTGAATTTCCCTTTGATGACTTAGTTGTTTGTACCTCCTCCATCACACACAGGCTCAGTAAAGCCTGGACACTGTCTGTCCTTTTTATCTGTTTTTTAATTTATTTGTACCCATTTTAATTGTGAATATCTGTTATTTATATAGCTACCAACATGGAAATATACAGGTAGTCCCTGTTTTATGATTGATCCAGATCTTTTGGCTTAACCATATACGCATTCAGCAGAAACCGTAATCGACATTTTTAATTTTCCCAGGCAAGTGATTTGTAATGTACACAGGATACACAATACTCTCTCGCACTATGATGAAGTTGTGTGTGTTTTAGGAAGTTACTGAAAGTGAAAGGAAAAGCAGTGGTTGTGCTTATAGTCGTTTTTTTTCTTCTTCACTTTCAAAACATTAGTCAATAGTGAGATATTATTAATGTACATGTACATTGTGGTGGGAGTGATGAGTACTCAGGAATGTAGTGAGGATAAGCCGTGGTGACTTGTGTTAAAAATGTTTAATATAGGCAGAGTTATGTTTTATACAGTATATATTCAACTTCACAATGTATGGTTAATTCAACTTGGAATGGATTTTTCATAATGTAATCACTGTACATTTCTCACCATGTCTGGATCAATACTCTTACATACTGTCATACTCTTACATCTGGATCAGTCACCACATACTTACATTATGTCATGTTGGTTTCCTATGCACTGAGAAAAGACACTCTACCTTGAAATATGATCTAGAAAAGTACCTTTACCTGCCTAGAGGAACTGCTAAGAACCACAATAGTGCCTGCTGTGTATAGTTCGAAGTACTTTGAAAAAGTTCCTCTGGTGCAAAAGCTACTGAAATTGGATGGATAAAAGGCATAGAAAGCCACGTGTATGCTTTTCATTAAATATCCTATTTTAGACACCTTACACAGGCTTTGAGTGCTCCCATTTCAAGTCTTTGTTTCTTTTTGTTTGCTGTCCGTGTTAGTCTCTGCTATATGTTTCAACCTGTATGACCCTTTATCCATGTTAAAGTCTAAAGTTATGCAAGATCTCGGTTCTCTTTCAAATCTCAAAGCTCTAATCATTTTCCTGCGTTATATCTTTGTAGGCATTGGACCAGATGGACACATTGCCTTTAATGAGCCTGGTTCCAGTCTTGTGTCGAGGACACGAGTAAAGACTCTGGCTAAGGACACTATAGTAGCCAATGCTCGTTTTTTTGGAAATGACCTATCGAAAGTTCCCACCATGACCCTCACGGTCGGTGTGGGCACAGTCATGGATGCTAGAGAGGTAAAACACACACACATGCCTGTTTAACCTTAACTTTTAACCATAGCTTAATATTTCACATATGCCGTTGCAAATATTAAAATGATGTCAATAATGATATGTAACTTTATGAATGCTAACCAAATTTACTCCAGCCAAGGAACGAAAGTATACGAGTGTGAGTGTGAGTGTGAGTGTGAGTGTGAGTGTGAGTGTGAGTGTGAGTGTGAGTGTGAGTGTGAGTGTGAGTG
>JAVSBV010077129.1:0-10088 GCA_033117975.1 Parotocinclus spilosoma | reverse complement strand
CATCCCCACCGATGGCTCTGTAAGGGCGATCGGCGCGGACGACTACAAGCTCCGGGAGCGGGTAGGACCCTAACAGATTTGTGTGTAGTTTTTATTGTGTTTTTGTGTTCCATGATAAATAAGGTATTTAAGTTCAAAATAAGGTGGTCAAATTAACAAAAAAGTGTTTAAATTAAAAAAGGTGTTTACAAAACATGAAATGAAAAATAATTATCACGATACATTTAATTTTAAGCTACATCGCCCAGCCCTACTAGAACATGTTGTCTGGCCAGATGTGATTGATGCTAGGCCTCATGCTTATTGAAGGCCTCAGGAAGCCCTCATTGAGGCTTGCATGCAAGGTGTAGTTCAAGCTAGATAACATTTTGGGATATTCAGGTTGTGTTTTAATTAAATGTAAACTTTCCTTTGGTTGATGTGACTGTAAATTTGAACCACAGTGAAATACTTTGAGTTGCTGGACAACCAGGTTTTGAATTTTGGTTAGTATCTTACCGAGGATCATAAAGTTTATATCCCTGTGTTCTAAGATGACAGTTCTCACGTTCATAGCGCTGCAAATGTGACTGATTGGCATGATAAACATTGAGGAGCAGTCAAACGCATTCGGACTGGCTGTAAAATCTCCAGATGCGAGTCCCTGTGAAGGCATCCACAAATGTTGTGGCACGAATAAGCGACCCGAACATTGATATCGCTTACATCCAGAAATATGTCCAGTCCATGTCAAAATGGAATCACAGCTGCTGTTTAAACTTCGGGAGTCAGCTGTCCATGAATGTCCAGAATCATTCTAAAAAAGTGCCCAATGACAACATAACAAACATAACATGACAACATAAGACATACCAAATGCTGGCACCAGTTACATTGCAATAGTGGTGCTAGTTCAAGTAGTTGAGAGAGATGGGTTCAAACTAAATTTGAATACTGAATACTTCAGTACAATTGTATAATTATCCTTATTGACTATTATTTTGATTATCCTTATATGGATGGTCTGACATAAAGCATTTAGTCTTTTTTCTCTATTATAATTTTGGTGAATAATATTTCAGTGCTACTGAATATTTAAACGATTCTATCTCCAAGCTGTCAACATATACATTTTCTGTATTTTATAAAAACGTCCTATTTGGGAGGGCGAGGTCTAATCAAGTATTTACACAGCTATGCCACACTGAGTGTGGGTTATGATGTGTTTTGTCCTTATGCCACAGTAAGTGCTGTTACATAAACAGTAATCATTAACGACACACTGAATGTTTGGCCAGAGAAAATGGAAATAAAATTACACTGCGCTTATTTTTAAAAGGAATGCCAGGTGACTCAAGTACCCTAAATTATCTACTGTTACAAGATCACAAAATGGATTAGGAAGTGGAAAAAAACATTTTGCTTTAAATTTATTTAAGGTCATATAGATGATGTGGTTCAGAGTAACATGTACCTACCTGGATGTGAACGATGAGCCAATCTCAGTTTCTTAGTTCGTTAGTATACTAAGTTCTGCTGATAGAAGACATAGTAAAGTACTGAATAAATACTATTGGTTTAGCCCAAACTCATCCTTGGTCCTTGGTCTTAAACATTTAGGTATATTTGGCTGCTATATAGAGGCTGCTACTGTGTAGCCAAAAGTTTATGGACATCTCAGGATTACATGCAAAACATGTTTTTGAGTATATAGTCTTCCTTTTGCTGTTACAACACACTTCATTCTTCTGAAGAGATTATGTAACATGTTTGTAAGTTTGGGCACGGATGATTGACAATAAGTCGTGGTTTACAGGTCTATTCCAATTACTTTCACATTCGATTGACAAAAAAAATCTTTATGGACTTTATTTTAGAAAGCTGTGATTTGTTGGAGAGCTGGAAAAAGTTGCGAAAAAAGAGGGAGTTGCGATGTTTAGTACAACTCATATTCCTGCCACTGTTTGTCTGAAGGTTCCTTGCATGTATGCTTTATATTATTAAACAGTTACCAAGCTTAAATAACAAATCACTAATTGCAAGGCTAATATGCCTCTTAATCTTAGTTTTCTGTTGCACTACCTCACAGAATAAAAAGCTCATAATATTTATTTTCCCAAACCTCTGTTATTATTTATCTATTCATTAATGCAGTTCAATTACAGTATAGTAAATGACAGACACATTTATTGTAATTCACAAAAATGATTTCCAGTTTGTTTAAATAAAAAAATAATTACAATAATTCTAAATGATTAAAATAAAAATGCAAGATGATTACAAGTGTTGTAACAGTATAAAGTATTTACTACAATTAGTACTACTTTGAAACAGTTTTGTTTTTGGTCCTCAGTTTTTGTTTAAGAATTTTTTTTTCTGTTCAGCACTAATTTTTTTTATTTCTGTTCATCACTAATCTTTCTATCATTGTAGGATTTTGGCAGTTATCAAACTTACTGTCTTATCTGAGACATTAAACTGAAACTGAGCAATTCTATCCACCAGTGTGATGGGTTCTAGCGTTTTAATGTATCATGGTTCTGTGCAAGCCAGTCAAGTTCTCAGTCCAAGTTGGCAAACCACTATAGCTTAAAACCACCAGAACAGAAAGGTGATAAACTAGCTTGTTAAAAGCAAAAAGCTAGAAATGTGTGATTTTCAGAGTAGTTCGGGTAATCACTAAAACCCCCCCATTCTACTGCCACTGTTTGTCTGTGGAGAATCCAGAAATGCATCCCTCATGGCCCTGGATTTAATGGTTATAAAAATATATATATATGTTACACAATAAGTTGAAAATAAGTACTAAATATTACAGTGTTGCAGGTTTGATATTATGAAACAGAGAATATTAAATAGTATATTTAACATCAATTCTTTGACTGTCTTCCTTTATCATACTTGTGGCAGGATGAGATGGCATCCCATGTAAAACATATCCAGGTAGCTTAGCGGAAGGCTACCTCTTCTATAGCAAATCCCCAAAACAAAGATTTTCTTCATGTTATGGATAACCCAGACTTACCCAGTAAATCCACCTTTGTGAACCCACAGAGTGCATACTGATGGGCAATTTTGCTAAGCCCTTTGTATTTGCACACACTTCAGTTATTACAAGCTCACGATTCATATTTTGAGCCCGAGGTCACAGGATGAGGATAAGGAAGCACAGAAATTGTTTTCGTTTATTTAAAAGGTACATTAGTCACATTTTCTCACAAGGCCACCTGGCTGGAGTTGGATAAAGCATGCAGTGTGAAAAGCACAACATAACTGTAACAAGTAACCCAGAGGAAAGACCTTTTAATAGGGGTGGGCGATATGTAAGTAAAGACATTTTCACAATACACTGTATTTATCACACTACATGTGATCACAGATAAAAGGCCTCAGCTGAAAGACATTCTTAAAAATGATTACAAATGACTATTCAAATATTATCCCATAGTGATTTTTATTCAACATATGCTGCACTCTAAGGCCTAATTACACTCTTTATAATAAAACATGAAGTTATTCAGTGTTCTTTAAGCAAGTTCTTTACTACGACTATTACTTTTAATCCTAAACCGTTTCGTTTTTGGCACTCAGTTTTTGTTTTAAGAATTTCTATTCCTGCTCATTACTAAACTTGTATCGTTGTGGGATTTTGCCAGTTATCAAGTTGTTAAAGCTTACTGTCTTATCTGAAACAATAAACTGAATTGTGAGTGGCTTGAGAGAAGCTAAAATTCTCAAGCGATTCTATCAACAATTGTGATGGGTTCTAGTATTTTTAATGTACACTAAGAGGGTAAATAGAGCTCAGTGATGTAGTGATTAATACTGTTGCTCTAGACAGCTCTAAAGATACAGAGTTTCCAGAATGTACTGAGCCTGTGAGGAATTGGCATGTTCTCCTGTCTTTGTAGGTACATTGAGTGCTCAGGTTTCCTCCCAAATTCCAAAGGTGTGAATTAGGTTAGTTGGTGACTCTAATAGTGTTGCAGTATGAGTGTATGTGTATGCACTCTATAGAGACAAATGTTTGTGGACACCCAAAAATTACATCCAAAAGATGGGAATTCCAGTGATTTCGGTTTCTAATGTTAGATAATAAGCCCTGGCATTCCAGTGCATTTTCAAGGTATCTGATGGAGTTGAGGTCAGTTTGGACTGTGCAAGCCAGTCAAGTTTTCAATCAAAATTGCAAAACCAATTTTCTATCGAGTATGTGTAAAAACACTAGGATAGAAAGGTGGCGTGTCTTTAAGTTGAACTGAAGAACTGAAGTCTTTGTAATTCTGTACTTCCCAATGTATCAGAAGTCCACTTGAAAGTGATTTAGTCTTTCTGCAATTGCTGTCGCATTACTTAACTTTTTTGTGTTATATGTTCTTTATGATTGACAGCAATTTAGAAGCTTGAATTAAAAATTTTTATAAAATTGCATATTTAGTAAAGGGCATAGCCAATGCACAGATGTTTTATAAATTAATGTATTTAATGCTCGTCTTTAGTGTATTTAATGCTTTGAAACAACGTTTTCTTTGAATTCTGCATTTTTATTTCAATGCATGACTAACGTTTTGTTTTGTAATTGGCAGTATGACACTGCCTTCAGAACAGCTTTGCTAAATGTCTTAGAAGTAGGTATAGATCCAATGCTTTGAATTTTATACCAATACCACATCTTTTTTTGACACCCCTTAAATGTGACAACAAACAACATGCAAAAGAAAAAAAGATATATTAACAAACACATTTTATTTAACAACAGAAATAATCCTAAACTATTTATAGCACTTTTTTCTACCATGAGAGCTTAGGGTCAATAAATGGGTTTTTATAAATAATCAAGAACTTTGGCATGTCTAGTATGTAACAGGTTTCGTGGTCATGTTGACTTCTACTTTTAAGGCAGAAATACAAGCGTTAATTCAAACCAGAGTATTTATTGAGCTCATTCTTAAAATCTGTAAGAAATATGTACGCATAAAATGTTTCTTATACGCAGTCTAGCTAGTAAAACATTTCAGTTTTAATGCTGAATGTACATATGTTTCATACATTGATAAACCTCATCTGTTTAGTAGGCATTATAATTGTAATTATATAATTGTTTTTTCATGTTTCATCAGATGTCTCGTGATATTTACTGCTCACAAAAATGAGGGGATATTAAGTTACGGGAGATTTTATTTTGAACTATCTCCTAATTTTTTGAGCAGTATATGTCTTGACTACTACCTTGAAACATTTATTACACTGCATACCGTTTTTGTTTTCTGCAGTGAAAACACACTTTGGACCGCTGCAACTTTTCAAATAGTGGTTTATGTTAGTCGTAATAGTTTGTGTAATAGTTTGTCGTAATTGTCGTAAAAGTCCTAATGATATGTTTTTTCTTTTTTGTTCTTGTGCTAGTGAACATAATAGATGTTAGTTTTCACAGTATCAAATCTTTTGATTTGATTTTGATGGCTTTTGGTACTATATAGTTCTGTTTCCAGTCCAGAACATCCTTCAACATGTCACACAAAAAATATGTAAACCAACAAAACATGTAATTTTGCCAGGGATGCTCAGGTGTTTTTGAGACTATTTGGCCAAATAAAGCAATCGGTGGGAGGTACCATTATGCTTGGCCCTTCTTTGTTTGAATTCCATTATAATGACTTGCTTTGATAGAATAATAAATCAGTTGCATATGTTTGGCATTAATGAGCATAGTAAATATGATCAAGCAATAGCTTTAGCTAACTGTCAAGAATGTCAATAAATATTTTGCTTATTTGACTAATCTTATAGAAGTGAAACTTATTTCACCACCTCATGAGGATCTGAAAGTGCTATTGAAATCTAATTAAAGTGGGTATATTCTGTAAATCTCTATCCCGCACACACAGCGTAATACATTTCTGGCCTGGTTAAAGTGTGCAACATCAAGTTAAGACGATAAAACCCTTGGACAGCCATTAATGTGAAAAAACACATTGTGTGGGGAATTTGTGTGTTTCTTCATTAATTGATTTTCAGCCAATACAAGTTTTTTAGGTAACTAGCAGTGGTCGACAGATATGGGTTTTATAATGTTGATATTTAGAGAGAATGCAAATACTTGGAGAAAATAAATAATGCTATAGAACTGCACATTGAAAGCCTCTTTTTCAAAGTATCGTCTTCTCATGAATACCCTAACTGAAAACTGAATGTTCTCATATTATCTATTTGTTTTAGTCACTTAATAGTCCCAGTTTATGTTGTAAAGCTGGAAACAAATGCAAGAAACAGAGTGCATTTTCTCTATTATTTAGAATTTGGGCCTCCTTGAATTTGGGCTTGTTTTTTATTGCCTAGATATCTGCTGTTTTCCCACAATGACATGTATTGGCTTTGTTATCTCTACTAACTAGTAATACAATTGTAGTATGGCAATTCATATTCCTTCTTAGCAGCTCTTACTCTTTTTGGCTTTAGGCAAGTCTATAAATCACCTGAAATGTGTGTATACACAAATACAATGCCACCTGATGAGGGATTCCTAAAAGGGTAATGGCCCCACCCTGTCATCATTGTAACAGCATTTTCTGTACCAAGGGCACTGTTTTTGTTTTCAGTCTATAATTCTGACTTTTTAAAAGTAAAGTTTAAAAAAAGAAAGATTTATGAAATAGAACATCAGTAGCAAACTTAAATAATGTTAACTACAAAAACTATGCTCTAAAACCTTCATTAATTCCCTTTAAATATCCAGCAGAAGTGGCTCTTTATGAATCGCCCCATCACTCAGCATAAGCATTAGGGTAATAATGCTGGAAGACTAAAGTTATTAAAAAAATAATGAAATTTTTATGAGGATAGTCTGTAAAATATCTTGTGATACACTGGTGTGATTATCATGGTCATCTTGCAATCCGCTTCACCTGCACATGGTGGTCCAGACGCACTAGCAACTTACTTTGGATACTGTAAGTACAATGTGACAGTCAGATTGGACATTCAAGCATGTTTTCTAAATGGTGTAGTTCCAGCAACAAGAGAACCATTATCTGCCTTGTTAGGATATTCTGTGCATACTTTACAGATCATCCCAGTAGCCAAGCATTATCAAGCCCTAAAAACGGAGTTTTCTGAAAGTGAATGAAGCTACCGATTTGCTTTGCATCATAGTCATACTTCAACATTTTCCTGTGTACCTTTGCTCTACCATTGTTTGGCAATAAACAAAAATGTGTTTTCGAATGGATATGTGAGTGTATTAAACCCCTTTTTACATGACTGGGGGAAATAATGAGATAAGTTTGGTGTCAGTTATGCTTTTCTGGTCACACAGTGCACCCCCACACTGACATAAACCAAATGGGCAGGTGATTTTTGTGCTGCTGTACCATTAATATGTTTTACTTGCAAAGGCAATTATTTTTGTTGAGCTGTGTGATCATAGCAATATAAGGGTTGACACCACAGATCACCAATAACTTTATTAGGAAAACTGTATGTATTATGTAAAGGCTACCCTCTTCGCTGGTGCAGTTTGTCATTGTGTGACTTTGTCTGCAATGACCTGATATGATTTCCATTTAAACATTATGTACTTAGATTAAGGTACTAACTGCTTGTCCTCTGTAGAGCTTTCTCACTTCTCTCCTATTTCTTTGAAATATTAACGTGTTAATTGCCAGTAAAACATATTGTTAACTGGCAGTCAATGTAATATAACTAATGTGTGCAGCTGTGTTTGTAAATGTGATATAGTAGCACATTTTTGATGTGTTGCTTTTGGTTATTTCAAAACCAGCCTCTGATAAGGTAATTTGGTGTTGTCGACTGATACCTTGACCTTGCCCTTTTACTCCTCCTCCTGAAGCAGTTTTCACTCTGGGAGGCTGTTGGCTGTTGTTGTCCAAGATGGAGGTAGCACTGCATTATTTATAGCATGGTTGACCACTGCTGACGCAAAGTTATTTAAAATCAAAATAGGCAGTCTTTTGACCCTTAGATGGTTTAATTTCACCTGCACTGCAGAGTCTGAAACTGACAGCATCCTGTTGGACAATGGATTATTCAAAACCACCTAAGGATAATGCAAGAAACAAGTGTGGTACAAAATAGTGAAAGCATAAGCAATTCAGCAAGTGCATTTTTTAACAGAGCATCATTTTCCATAAGGTCCAAGATTTACAAATAATGCCTTGTGTCGTGCAACCTGGATATGTTCCAATTAGGAAATTCATTTTTACCATTATACTCAGGATTATACTCGCATTTCATGTACTTGTACTGTGAAATGACAATAAATAGTTAAATCTATTTTTATGGTAATAGTTTAAATAAACAGAAGCTAATTAAATAGTAACAGATAGAAAAAAATCTAATAATTAATAATAACGATAAGTAAAAGTAGATAAAGAATATTGGCTAGAATAACCTAAAAATGTGCATAAAGGCAATATTTAGTCCAGTACACTAGCATCTTGTGTCCTCTGTAAGAAATTTCCAATGGCATGATATCCTTAGTCAACCAAGGAGATAGTTATAGCCTTCTGTGGCAGGACGTTTGGTTGACAGTAGAACCATGAAGTGGACAAATTACCATAAAAAATTCATAGCATAACAATGAACTTATTTAGTCAAACTCTGCAATTTACAACTTACAGGTTTACTATGAAATCTCAGAGTATGTTTTTTTTTTTCCTGGGAAGACTCCGTGCCTTGACAAGTCGAAGTCTTGGTGGCAAGTATACCAGTTACTCCGGGTACTCCGGTTTCCTACCTTAATACATGCGTGTTAGGTTAATTAATTACTCTAAATTGGCATTGACTTGTGTGTATGTATATATGTGACTAGTCTTTAGATAAACTTGTGGATAAACTTGTGTGTGTCTCTAAGATGGCCACTAATTCCGATATCAACATTAATGAAGCCAAATAAACAAACAGATAGAAAGAGACGAGTAATAATGTGTTTTATTTGGCTCCCTTCTGTAATGTTCCAGAACTGGTAAAATTGGTAAAAAAAAACTTTAATTTTAAAATAAAAATCCATAGTCTACATAAAAAGTAACAATTATATATTTTTACTTCTTTTACTTCATATTTTCTCTTTCTGCATCTAAAGTGTCATAAACTGATTTATAAAAATGCTTGATATAGATATAGTATTATTTTTATATACTTGTATAGTACTTTTTATTATAGGGTTTTGAATTGGGGAACTCAGTGGCTTTACTTAAATTGGAGATTATTGCAAACCATGTTATATTCTTTGATTAAGATCTGGCCACTGTGTAGAACATTTGTTTAGGAAACAAGTTACAAGCCTATCGGTTAAGGTACTGGACTATGGACCAGAAGGTCTAGGATTCAGTATGGGATATAATTAGAATAGTAGTTTAAGATTCTGTTAATACTGATGAATTTTTAGCTGTTATCATACGTATTGTGATAAATATCATGTATCATGAAAAAGTTTTTTTTTCTGGGGGCTACCAGTTGCAGTCCATGTTCATGAAGACTTTTCACTAAGCAGATTCTGACAAAAAATAATAGCTATTTGCCTGTCTTGAGTGTTGAGTTTACACCTATAATTGTGTATAAGATGTTTGTCTAGAAACAAGATTGTGAGTGTTAGACCACTACAGTTAGTAATAGGAAACAAACCATGCTCAGAAAAGTCCAACATAAATACATATTGTGCTTTAAGTATTTGCACACAAAGCCATTTTTGTTCCTAAGAGAGCCTGAGTAGAGCAAGAAGATTTATTGATGACCAAGTTCCCATGGTTCTCCTTCATTACAACAATGCAGTACAGAGAATTCCATGCACAATATCCCACCATTTGAAACAAGTTTTATGTTAACGATCCAAGCAAAGTGCTGAAGAAGATTACATCGAGGAGCAAATGAGGTTGATATTAGTCTGTTTGTACCATTGGACACAAATCAAACTGCTCACAAAATTTAGGGGATATTTAATTATGGTCTATTTCATTTTGAAATATCCCCTATTTTTTGTAAACAGTATACAGTGCATCCGGAAAGTATTCACATCGCTTCACTTTTTCCACATTTTGTTACGTTACAACCTTATTCCAAATTGTATTAAATTAATCTCTTTCCTCAAAATT
>JAVSBV010077118.1:0-10088 GCA_033117975.1 Parotocinclus spilosoma | reverse complement strand
AAAAAAACTGTGCTTTTCTTTCAAAAATAAGGAAATTTCTAAGTGACCCCAAACTTTTGAACGGTAGTGTATATGTGAGTCAAGGCAGGTGAGCAAATACATTTGGCAATATAGTGTATTTTGCTATAAAGTAGTGGTGTTGTAATATGCATGGCCATTCGCATTTTATGTACATAGTGTAGGACAGAAAGTCTGAGAGGACTAGTGAAAATGCTTAATTGGATCTTTGTGGAGAAGGACTCATACTGCAGCTCACCTTTTGTAGCTCAGAGCTCTGCAACTTGAAAACCAAACCTGATAAGGAAATGCGGCCTGTCATCGATTGTTATGCAATATGTATCATTTTGGATAATATCCTAATTATTGTGCAACTGTGAGAGTGCGCTTTGAGTTTGCTATAAAACTATTGTGTAAATTTATAGAACTCTTTAGTCTGACCTTCTGCAAGAGTCACCATAATGTACAGTAATTTATCCTCATTTGCCCACAAAAAAGTTATAATTTTCAACCTTTGACTATGTTAGATGTTCTGTTTGTATATGGTATAATTAAGTGTACAATTTTACTTAGTTTACTAACTTAAATGAACATTGATCAGACATTACCATAGTCACATATAAAGTTATACATATAAAGACCAGTCAGTGTTTTTAGAGTCGATACTGATTCCAATTGTGACTTCTAGCGATTTTAAAACATAAAACATAGTCTGAAAGGGCAACTTCCCATACCAAACATTACGTTAAATCAATACGCAAGAACAATTCCATTCAATTTGATTTCTATAGCGCTTTTTACAATGGAGCATTGTCTCAAAGCAGCTTTACAATCTTATATTAGCTTAAAAGGCCAATCCCAAGTTGAGCAATCCTAGGGCGACAGTGGCAAGGAAAAACTTCCTGAAAGTGGTAGGAAGGAACCTCGGAAGGACCAAGACTCAACAGGGGACCCATCCTCCGTGAGTGGCCTAGATGTTAATTAAATAAATACTTAAAAGTATATTAAAGACCTTCTGGTCCATAGTCCAGTACCTTTACCACTAGGCCACCACAGTCCCAATAGTTATTCCTATATAAGCTGTTTTAAATCACTTGTTACATTGTGTTGCAAAATAAATTACAATGTTTCAAGAAGCTTTATGGAAATTTGTGCTAGAATGAATAGGATTGTGTACCTCTGTATTGTATTGTATTACCTGGATCATGCAGGTTAGTTATCATAGACTTTGTGGTTTTAGGTGATCACACAGCTGGAGGCCTGTGGAATAGTGGAGACCATCCATATCAGTGCAGCAGGTTTTCCCATCAGGTATTTAATAACAACCCTGACCTTCTACTGGACCAGCCAACATAAATTAAGAAATGTCTATAGCTTATACTTTTATTATATGAATGGCCTTTAAATGTGTGTGCAGGATTCCCTATGTGAGCTTCCTTAAGCGTTATGGATTGATCACAAACACCAGGATACCAGTTCAGACACATGAGAATGGTAAAGCAAACATTTTATCTCTGTCTTACCACAATCCATTTCTACTCTTTCCTTACACACTGGTTGTTGTCAGTCTTCTTTTCTTTTATCTACAGCTCTCTTTTGGGTTCCTTTTCTTTCAGCCTGCTGGAAGCCAAAATAAATGTGATTAGTAAACTGGGACCAGTTGCCCTTTCAGTAGGCTGCTAGATAATAGAGGTAAAATGCATGTTGCTTGTGGGTGTATCATACACTGTATGAACAAAAGTACTGAGACACACCTCTTAATCATTCAATTCAGGTGTTCCATTCAGTCATACTGCCACTGGTGTATAAAATATATGTATAGCTGTGCGTCCTACCTAAAAAAATGTTCAGAACATTCCAAAGTGTGGGGTACTGTAACGGATTGTCACCATTAGGATGGTGAAATTACTTCACTCCTAAGTGTTCCATGATCAACTGTGAGTGGTAGTACTGAAATGGGGAACCACAGCCACTCGGCCACGAAGCATCAGACCATGTAAAAGTACAGAGCAGGGTTGGGGAGTGCTGAGGTGCATAGTGCATACAATTCGCCAACGGTGGAACTCAATAGTGGCAAAGTTCCAAAATCCCTTTGGCATTAACACCAGCACAGAACTGGTTTCAGGATCGTCATGGCATTGGTTTCTATGACCGAGCAGCTACTTGCAAGCCTTGTATGACCAAGCATAATGGCAAGTCTTGGGTGGAGTGGTGTAAAGCACACAACTTCTGGACTCTGCAGCAGTGCATTGCATTCTTTGAACTGTGGTGGCCTAGTGGTTAAATCAAGGCATTTGACTTGTGGACCAGAAGGCCCAGGGTTCAAATCCCACCTCTGCCCAGCTACCACAGATGGATCCCTGAGCAAGCAGTGGGCTCTTAACTTACAATGGCTTGGATTGTAAGACTATGAATTGTAAGTCGCTCTGAATAAGGGCGTCTGCTAAATGACATAAATGTAAATTAAATAAGTTAGTAAATAAATCAGGCTGTCTGATGGATGAGTCAGGGTTTGGTGAATGCCAATAGAACATCACCTGGGATAGTGCTATGGGGTTGTTTTTCAGGGCTTGTCCTATCCCCCTTAGTTCCTGTTAAGAGAAATCTGATTGCTTTCGCATACCAAGACATTCCGCACAACTATATGCTCGCAACTTCGTGGGGTGTGGATAAACCTGACTGGCCCTCAGAGCCCTGATCTCAACCCCATCAAGTACCTTTGGGATGAACTAGAAGTGTGGGAGCCAGGCCCTCTCAGTAAACACTAGTGTCTGATCTCACAAATGCTTTTCTGGATAGATGGGCAAAAAATAGCACAGACAGTCCAGAATAGTCTTCTCAGAAGAGTGAGCTATTATAGCTTGGAAAATGTGTCCAAATCCATTTTAATATGTATGGTTTTAGATAGGAATGCTATAAAAAAGCTCCTATAGTTGTCATGTGTACAGTTGTGGCTAAAAGATTTGAGAATGGCATACATTTTGGTTTTGGCAAAGTTTGCTGCATCAGTTTTATGCCACTAGACTACAATGATCAGCGATACAATTAATAAAATATAACCTACCCCTGACACCCGAGAATGTGTCACCTCTTCATTTTTTTTTGCTGCAGCTTTGGCTCTTGAGATCCGAACCACTTTGTGGATAGATGGTTCAATTAGCCACTAAAATCCCATTTAATGATCATAGCTTGGGAATCTGTTGGCAGATGGAAATTATACATTTTATATATATATATAATTTTTTTTTGTTTTGGTTTTTTTTTTTACAGAAAATTGGTTATTGCTTCCAACGCAGTTTACTACATGTTACGTGCATGTTTTTTACAACAAACTAAATGCGTTTTGAAAAAGGCTTAAAAAGGCTGTAAGGTCTTACAGGGAATGTTTGGAGACTGTTCTATCTGGCAAAGGTTGCGTCTCTAAATATAGACTGGCTATAGATGTTAGTATTGTTGCACATCCGCATCATTTTATTGTGTACACCTGCTTAATCTAAAGTTACAGGGGGCTGGCCTCAACTGGCATACTCTCAACTCCATACACAGAACCAACGTGCCACCCCACACACAAACTGTGATGTTTAGTCTGGTCCTATTAAAGTGAGCAAAGAAACAGTATTGGCACAAAGTTTCCACCAACTTAATAATTCTAGACTTGAACAACTGAAAATGAACAAAAAATTTTGCAGCCTGTTTTAAATGTGTAGTGATGGTAACAAGCGCTTACTGTGCAAAACAACCTGTTTGTATTGCTTTGGTAAGTACTATTTACTATTGAATTACTTATTTCAGTTATGCTTACATTTAGAAAACACCCTTACTAAGAGCTACTTACAGTTTTACAATCTGAGCAATAAATGGTTAAGGTCTTTCTCAAGAAGCCAGCAGTAGCTTGGCAGAGGTGAAATTCTGACCTTCCAATCAATAATTCAGTACCTTAATATTTAGGCCACCACAGTCCTATTAAAAATTATTAACAGTAACAAATTAATTATATTGAAGTTCACAGTGTCTATTCATATGGCTATGTGGTAATATAAAAAGTAAAACAATATTTGATTGTTAAATATGTGCATGCAAAACTGCAATTAATCACAACAGATAATTAATAAAGATTAAATGCCTTAATCGACATTTAACAGCACTCATTTAATCTCTGATTTAAATGGAAACATATAAAATGCTACGCTTAATCTATTGCTCATTTAATTATTTAGTACCACATGGCTCCACAATTTCATGAATCAAAATTTGAGTGTTATGGAAAGCAATCACTAGGACTGCAGTAGACTAGTGGTCAAGGTACTGGACTCTGGACCTGATGGTCCAGGTTTCAAATCCCACCTCTGTCAAGCTGCCACAGTTGGATCCTTAAGCAAGGCCCTTAACCCAAGACTGCTTGGATTGTAAGACTATATGAGTTTATCTATTTACTGTATAAGTAGCTCTGAATAAGGGCGTCTGCTAAATGCCATAAATGTAATCAGAACATTTTGCAAAAATACACCTGACTAACAGGAACACCCAGTCCTGCTAAATAGAGAGGAATCAAACAGGTCAAACAATTAAAATGTATTAACTTGCAATGAATCATTGAGAAATAATCCTTATTTTGTTGTAAATACACTGACTGCACTCAGTTGATTCACATGCTCTGATTGTAGCTCAGCAGGAATAGTTGGAGCACTAAACAAGCTCTGCACAAATGTTCAGTTTGCTCTCAATTCAATCCACTGTACATGTGATCCTAAGTAAGGACCTAGCCACACATCAGTTTTCTGTCATCTCTGATGCTACAGTGTGAAATCTCAGCCCATGGCTACATTAGCGGACTGAGCAGTTCTTCCCATGAACACTCTAGGCTTTTAGTCCTGTCTGCCTGAGGATTTGCAAGACCAGAGCAGGATATCAAGTGACTGTTTATTGTCTGATGTGTGTATATTTTTAAAATATATGTTTTTACCAGCCATGCAAAAGCCTAGAAATATTAATATATACTATTGAAAGGTCCTTAAAAACATTTCTCAGAATCTCTATGTTAAGTCTACATGTTGAAGATTATTGGTTTGGTCTACACACTGTCATACCAAAACTGTATGCATTTCATTGCAAATCATGTGTAACGTTAGAAGATTTAAAGAGCTTAGGAAAACTGTTAAGACCTTCATTCTTCAATTATAGCCAGTAATCGTTTTAATACTAGATATGATGGGCCCTGGGACAGTCTTTTAAGACAGATATTATTAATCAGCTGAATGTGTGATCAAGTCTATATATCATTATGGGAATGAAATGTCCCCACAAGGAAGGGGGGAAAAATAATATATATATTTTTTTATTTTAGGGAGGCATTTTGCTGGTATTAAGTAGAAATGCTTTAGTTTAAACAAAAACAGCAACATTCCTTGCTACAAAAGAGCCAAAAGATTGGGTTTAGGTATTTTAGGTGTAGACTTAATTATTTACAGTAAGATATCAATGGAAAGTTACTGTACTTGAGTGTGCTACACATAAATGTACTGCAAGGAGCATCATTACCTTGGTCCCCTTCTGTTCTCGCAGGATTGTGCAATGCGGTGAAATTGGGTTTAAATGGTTTTGCAATAATTATAAATGCATAATAGATTTGCAGCCAAATAGACTCCTGGTGAGGGTTGTGATTGGTCCGGAGACTAGCCTATAAACACTGCATCAGAATGCACGGCAGATTTTAGTGTGTCAGTCCCTCATAACACACACAAACAGATCTAGGAGAAATATTAGAGCAGCCATCTACCTACTAGCATGTTTTGGAGGTGAGAGAAGTGCGTATGAGCCTGAGATAAGATAACATGCCAAATACCACACAGCCTGTAAACAAAGACATGAACTGAACTTTTAAAAAAAAAACTGAGAAACTGCATTTCTTAAGAGGTGCAGAAAACAATACTTCCTACTCGATCACAGTGCCACCCCTGTTTTATTGTTGCTTTGTTTCAGTACAATGCATGATATTAATATAATGTAAATATTACATTACATTTCCTACAGGTAAAAAAAGAGCCACCTTTGTGATTTAAAACACAATATGAATTCACTCTCACACAGGTACATCAATACAGCAGCAGATCTAAACGATTCTGCATGATGTTTAAGCAGAGCTGCTTTGCAGTTGCCCCTCATCAGCAGAACAGCACAAGTTTAATGCAGTTACTGCTGATCTGCTCTCGATACCCAACAAAAAAACAAAAACACAACCACGCCAAGTGTGGAAAGCTGAGTGGCTCAGCTATTGTTTTTCTTTTTTTTGCCAATCACAAACTTTAGTTGTATTATTTGAGTCCACAAAGGCTTTTTCATGATCCATAAAGTAAAAACAGTGGTAAAATCCAGGGAGCGAAACATGTTTTGTTCAGGTTTTATTTCTTTCTGTAGGTCCAGATGCAAAATTGCATAGATCTGTTTTATTAGCAACACTGGGGCTAGAACAGACTGAGCAGATCAAGTTATCAGCATTTAAATTACAGTGGTGCTTAAAAGTTTGTGAAGCCTTTCGAATTTTTTATATTTATGTATAGGTAGTAACTAAAACACCATCAAATTTTCTAAAATGTCCTAAACGTAAGAGAACTCAAAGACAATTTCTATTGTGATTCAATTCATTTATTAATTTGAATTGCAAAAAATAATTCAATATTCTTTGTTTCATCAATAATGGCAACACATCCTGGCCCAGATGTAGCAAAACTGGCCCAAACAATTCTGTTCTTCAAATACAACAGGGCACATACTCACACCTAATTATAATTCCATTAATTAAATACACTGAACTCTAGTATAGCATACTACTCACATATAAGAAATATTGCATTGTTTTTCTCCGTAAATTAATGACCAAGTGTAATATTTTTTTATCTGTTTAATGTGTTCTCATCCACTTTTAAGAGCTGTGTGATAATCAGATATTTGATCTCATATTTATGAAGAAATCTAGAACATATAGAACAGCTTTTGATAAAAGAAACACCACACATGCCACAAACATTCATCCATTCATTTTCATATCCAATTAATACAATTCAAGGCCACAAAAAGTCAGGATCTAACTGATAGATGATCTTTTTACTATGTTGGTGTTTGAAGGCTAATAATAATCTCCAAGAACCTGACTGAATAGATGTATAGATATGAACTAATAAATTGTTGACTTTTTTATGACTGGGATTACCTAATTGTACTATTAATACAAACATATTTATTTAGTTAACATCTAGGCCACCCAAGGAGGATGTGTGACCTTTTGAGTCTTGGTCCTCTCAAGGTTACAACTTTTAGAGAGTTTTTCCTTTCCACTGTCACCTTAAGCTTGTTCAATTTGTGATTGGCCTTTTAAGATAACATTGTAAAGCTGCTTTGAGACAATGCACCATTGTTAAAAGACCTACAGAAATAAATATGACTTCACAATATTTCAGTAGATTCACAGAGAAAAGCTAACGATGTAAATCGGAAAAAGGAAGAGCTTATTTACCAATTACAAATAGATTAAACCCATGAACTGTGAAACCAGCAAGGATCGATGACATATTAAGCAATATTTGTATATAGAACTAGTAAAGACTGAATTGGTCAGAAGTGCTGATATGGTTAATAAAGGTGCTAAATGCTTTAGGTGTAAAGAAAGTTGATGAGAAAACACCTAGAACCACTGACAGCTAGTTCAACCTGTCTTTAGCCAAAACTGCAGCAAGCCTCGCCTGAGTGCTACTGCCCCACGGTGGTAGACTAAAGAAGTGCAGAGAAGAGTGTGCATTCCATACTCTTAACATTATTCCATGTTATTCCATGTTAGACTAAAATAGAAGAAAAATGACACAAATTTTATTCAAATTTAGATCAGGTGAACAAGGCAGTATTAATCATTATAAGAAAAGTTAATTTATCCCAATGTCACAGGAATTCATCCTAGGTGCAGAGCAGGGGTTGGGTCGATGTGATCAATCGTGTTTAGGGCCAGAGGGGCACTGCAGTAATGCTACACTACTGCTGATACTCACATCTGCAAGACCTCACCCACAGACTGCAATACATCTGATACACCCACGCTTACACAGCATACACTGAGCCACAAAGATGGACAGGGTGGCACTAAATGGCTGACTGGTTATCTGTAACCCTACCACAAAATAGCGTATATTTTACAATGATAATGGAATGAATTATACCTCATTCTCACTGCATGCACTATTCGCACACAGCTTGCCAGAAATGCTGTACATTGTTCTGGTTCGAAAGTGCATTAAATATTTATGAACCCTAACAGTCTAGCACAAACATGCTTCCAACTAAAGGTGCTAATGCACAATTAGTCAAAATGTACAGTTACCGTTTTAGTTCAGAAGCAAAAGGGAATATGACATATCTGAATACCCCAGCAAGTGATGGGTGAGAGGACTTATCTTTTAGACTATGTACGGAACATGGCCGCATTCTACAAAGCCACCATATTGGATCAAGGGCAAGTTTTTCCAATGGGAAGGTGGTCGTGTAGCATATCAACGGTCTCTGAGCAGCTCTCACAGTTTTGTGGTCCACCAAATCTTCATTGCCAGATATTAAACAATGCATTCTTCTCCAGGAGCTACAGTGTGCAATACTGAGTTGCAGAAGGACAGGTGGCTTAGTGGTTAAAGTACTGGACTGTGGACTAGATGTTCCAGAGCTGAAATCTCACCTCTGTCAAACTGCCACTTTTGGGTCCTTGGGTAAGGCTTTTAACCCTCAGATGCTTTAAGATTTAAGATCAGTTGCTACTCTGGATAAGTGCAACAGCTAAGCGGAAATATGTAAGTTTAGAAATCTGTGTTATCAGTAATTAGCAAGATAACCAGATTGGGGCTAAATGAGTTTCTGTAGGCTACTTTAGAATGTGGGGCACATCTATAACAAAAAACAGACACCATTTGTGCATCTTGATCTACTAGCATTAGTAAAATCACCTTGTGGACAAACTACGGCTGTAAATTATGAAAATTATTTCCTGAATATGTCTCACACTTCATGTTAAGCTAGCACACTTTGCGTTTAGAGCCTGTCGTTCTACTACACGCACCCACACGTGTGCACACACACGCACACCTGTTTATTATTCCTGTATACACCCACTTCCCTCCCTTTATTACACGCATAAAGCCTGGACAGATGCTGGAATCTTTAATCAGAGGCTCCATTTATAGCCAGGCAAATACAGATCTGCATTCCCCTCTCATCTGTCAGCCAGCAGGGAGGTATTACTGAGAGCTAAATTGAGACAGGCCATCATTACAGCCAGGCGATGGCACCACAGGCCTCCTTCACTAGAGAAGCATTAATATAGCCATTTATTTACTCCAGATACCTTAACCCAGGTCAAAGCGATGGCCTAGCTAGAATGCTTTTCCTCAGCACTTTGAGGTCACAGTTTAATCAAGCACAAGATGGCCAGCATACCTTTCAGCCATGAAGACGTGTGTGCTATGAACCTGTAGCTAAAATGAGTTTAGAGCAGGTTGCCTGGAAATGGAGTGTAACAATAATACAATCTGTTCCTCCTACAGCCATAACAGGATGCACATCTTAATTCCCAAGGCATGGAGAGAAAAATGGAGAGAAGGCATGCAAAATAATTGCAAGGAGGAAATACAGTTGTCAATCATGAAAGAGTGAGAGAAAGAAATATGTTATATACACTGCCCAAAAATTGGGGGATATTTCATTTTAATATATCGTCTAATTTTTGTGAGCAGTATATTTGTGCTGGGAGGTCGCAAACAACCTTGAGGTACGTTCATATTCTTGTTGCTGTTGCAACACACATATTGTTATCCGATATGTAGCATATTAAATGTTAATTGAACCTTTATTGTGCGATTTCCACGTATAGCAAACGTACAAACAAGAACTACTGTTGCTTACGAACTTTATTGAAAAATAAATTTGCAAACAAGTTTTTCGAAACGATCTACAACACAATGTATAGGTACTCAGCATGCCAATCATAATACTGTAAAAAACAAGTTCTTACTAAATTCCAGTCAACGTTTGAAGAACTTATCCAGTGTGATCTGACGCGT
>JAVSBV010077107.1:0-10088 GCA_033117975.1 Parotocinclus spilosoma | reverse complement strand
ACATCCTTCTATCCATTACCTTAACTTAATCCACACAGGGACGCACGCAACCCGGTGTCCAATTTGCAATTCTGGGTGCAAGGGCAGAAACGAACCTAGACAGAGCACCAATCCATCATAGGGCACACACAGTTGCATATTAAGGGCAACTTTAGAGACACCAATTGACCTAACACACATGTTTGCATTGTGGGAGGAGACCAGAGTACCCAGAGTAAATCCAAACAGAAATGGGAATGACATGTAGACTCCACACAGAAAGGACCCAGGCTTCTCTACCCTGGGATTGAACCAGGACCTTCCTGCTGTGAGGCAGTGGTACTACCCACCGAGCCACCGTGCTGCCCATAAAGCTACAACTCTCTCGAATTACAGTGTAAGATTATTAGCATGACAAGTTTAAATATTATTGTAAAAAGATACATAAACAAATAAATAAATAAATAAATAATGTGGCCATGGCATGAAACTCTTTTCCATTATGCTGACTGCTTCTCTGGATAGCAGCTGTGTACACAATTGGGGGATGAATTCTGCTCTGCACACATAGTGCATCACTAAACTATTCAACACTTATTTTATCTTGGTTCACTCAGCTGTAAATGACCTGAAATTTGCTGTACTACAACAATGCCTATAATAAAAACATAACTGGGTGAATATTTACCTGAATGGAGTAGATGAGATAAACAGACTAACAGAGTGACTGCCTGGAAATACTCACATTTCACAGGGCAATGTCTTATAGGCCTGTAATGAAGCAACAGATGTGCAGCGTGCGTGCGTGTGCGAGCGTGTGCGTGCGTGTGTGTGTGTGTGTGTGAACACAGGCTGTACAAATCAGACCTATTCCTGATTCCTAGCTACATGTCAAAACACAATCACATCTACTACTACGCCATGTATAGTGGTTCATACAACAGATCTCAGTGTTTGTATGTCTTTTTTTTTCTTCTTTTTTTTTTTTGAATGGACAAAATAGACCTCACATACAGCAATTTAGTTCATCAAATTTCTGCCCAGCTCAGTCTTGAAGCCATAGGAGCTCACAAAATTGCCTAGTGCTGCAGTGCGTAAAGCATAAAATATTTACAAATATTTTAAAAAGAGCCATTATTATTACTATTTTTCTCCATTGCTTAGTTACAAGTAATAACCAGTGTTTCATTAATGTTGTGCAGTCGAAAGTAAACATTTCACTTGTGAAGAGTAGTGGAAAGAGAGTAAAAAGTATAAAATACTGAAATAAGTAAAGAAAAAAGAAATAAGTAAGAACTACTTTAAAATAGTACTTTAGCATATTACTTAAGTAAATGTACTTTGTTACTGTAAATCACTGCACTGGACACACAGGGAATCACCTTTCATCATCTGACGAGCTGAAGAACAAACATGGTGTGGAAATAGTAGGGTGGTGAGTGGTTCCTGCCTGTTTTCCTTCTGAACAACTCAGATATAAATCAGTTATAGTGGAACCACCTCTTAAAACACAGGGCATCTTACAAACCAGCACGTAAAACTAGCCAGGTTTACTACACAAAAATAAGGGTAACATAATTTAGCCCAAACATATTAAGCACTAGATAAGTGCAATATTGCAGACTGGCATTAATATATCTGACTAATATAAATAGTGCCTGTTATGCATCCTCAAAGGATCTCTAGTGCAGCACTGTAGGAACAGTAACACCTAGTTACGGTATACATATACTTGTATTAAAGCTATTTTATTATATCTTCATGTCATCCAGCACTGGACGTTTTATTTATTTACAGCTAACTATATTATAACTACGTTGTAAAACAGCTTTTCAGTAAGACTGGTCTAGAACCCTAATGAGAATTTCTCAGATGGTCAGGAGAAATGTTCTGAGATGGTAAATGAAGAACCCACACTCCTCTGAGTCAGACCAGTCACACAGGATTACTAAGCTCTTAGAACTCTCTCTCTCTCTCTCTCTCTCTCTCTCAGTGACAATTGTGTGATTATTTTAGCTGTTGTGATTAAAACCTAATTGTAGGTGTGATGCTGAGACCCCTTAATTAAACCATTGGAGAACAAATAAACGTCAGAACACCCATGCATGCACATAAACACACATTTGTCTCTCTATTCTTGTGAGCACTTTCCGCTGAATACATTTATTAATGTAGGAGATGCTAACAAGGAGATGCTAACAACAGTAACAGTTTGGCAGAAGCTGGATTTGAACCCTAGAACTCCTGGTAACATTTCAGTACCTTAACCAACAGCATTTTCTACACCTGATATAATTTTCAAATGAAAGCTGCAGCAATTATGAACAAGAAATAAATAAATAAATAAAAACAGAATACGATGATTTGCAAATCCCTGTCAACCTGTATTCAATTGAATACATTACAAAGACAAGATATGTAATGTTTAAACGGATAAACTTTAATTTGTTTTTGCATATAGTCACTCATTTTGAATTTGATGCCTGCAAAATGTTCCAAAGAAGTTGGGACAGGGGAATGTTTACCACTGTGTGACATCGCCTTTCCTTTTAAAAACACTTAAAAAGCGTTTGGGAACTGAGGACACTAATTGTTGAAGCTTTTCTTGCTTGATTTACAACTTCAGTTGCTCAACAGTCCGGGGTCTCCGTTGTCATATTTTGCACTTTATAATGCTCCACACATTTTTAATGGGAGACAGGTCTGGACTGCAGGCAGGACAGTTTAGTACCCGCACTCTTTTGCTACGAATCCACACTGTTGTAACGTGTAGAATGTGGTTTGGCATTGTCTTTTCTGAGATAAACAAGGATGTCCCTGAAAAAGACATTGTTTGTACAAAACCTGTATGTACCTTTCAGCATTAATGGTGCCTTCACAGATGGGCAAGTTCCATCAGAGATGGTGGCTTCTGTACTTTGTGCTGATAACGATATAAACAGTCCGTTTCTTCTTTGGCGGACACGAGACCATGATTTCCAAAAACAGTTTGAAATGTGGACTCGTCAGACCACAGGACACTTTTCCACTTTGTGTTAGTCCATCTCAGATGAGCTCGGGTACAGAGAAACCGGCGGTGTTTCTGGGTGTTGTTGATATTTGGCTTTCGCTTTGCATGCTAGAGTTTTAACTTTGTACTTTTAGATGGAGCAACAAACTGTGTTTACTAACAATGGAAGTGTTCCTGATCCCATGTGGTAATATCTGTGCAGTGCCGCCTGAGGGATCAAATGTCACAGGCATTCAATGTTGGTTTTCAGACTTTTTCTGCTTAATTGCAGAGATTTCTCCAGATTCTCTGAATCTTTTGATGATATTATGGACTGTAGACAATGAAATCCCTAAATTCCTTGTGATTGCACGATGAGAAACTTTTGTTCTTAAACTGTTGGACGTTTTGCTCATGCAGTTGTTCACAAAGTGGTGAACCTCGCCCCATCCTTGCTTGTGAACGACTGAGCCTTTTAAGGATGCTCCCTTTATACCCAATCATGACACTCACCTGTAGAATGTTTCCAACAGGTGTTTTTGAGCATTCCCCAACTTTCCCAGTCTATTGTTGCCCCTGACCCAACGTGTTGCAGGCATCATGTTCTGCACTTTTAATATTTATGAACAATGAATGATGTAAAGGTTTCTGTTTCACGCAGTGAAAGAACAGAACTTCCATCATGTGGCAACATAAACTAGGTAGCTAATTAAAAAGACTGTTAGTTAACAGACACCCCAAACCCTCAGGAGAAGTGAAACACGAACACATTTTGCGTTTCATTCTTACTGTAGCTTTGCCTTCATGAACTAAAAACATTTTCTGTAAGGTGACAAAAAACTGTTACATCCTGTTATAATTCCTCCACAGCCCATTTTAACAAAACCAAGTTAGGTTTGATCGGGTGAATTTATATAATCTAGGGAAATTCCTCTGTCTATTGCCTTTGATGAACAAGACATTATTCAGCTGTGAGGTTAATGCTTTGTCAAACAATATGTTTTTGTATTACTTTATATACTAAAACGATTGTAATTTGGTGGGTTATTTCACTTTTGGTATAGACTTTCCGTAAACCCATAAACCCTTTGTTTTCATCTGGAATAATGTACCTGAATGAAATATGCCCACAAGGGTATTCCACTTTACACTTTTGAGGATATCAGGTTGTGATAGAGGACAGTTTTTTTGAATGACTTATAAAATAGCTTACAGTCCGTTTTGAAATATGGTTTGGAGCAAAGACCCAGTATTTTGTGCTGTGACTTGTCTTTGACCCAGTTCATAACTAGGATCATACATTAGTTCTGGTTTAGCTCTTCTGATAGTGGATGGAGGAGTTGTGTAAAGAAAAAAAATGCCAAGAGAACAGGTGTAGAGAAAGAAGAGATCCAAGCACTGGGCCTTATGTGACACTGTTGTAACACGTGCAGAATGTGGTTTGGCTTTGTCTTTTCTGAAATAAACAGGGACGTCCCTGAAAGAAAACGTAGCTTGGATGGCAGCATATGTTGCTCCAAAACCTGTATGTATCTCTCAGCATCAATGGTGCCTTCACAGGCTTATGTGATTCAATTTCAGAGTGCACATGGTGCAGATGTGGATCCCATCCATGACACCTGATATGATTTTCTCTCCCAATATGATTCAAGTATAAGCTAGGCTGAGCATCTGATTCCAAGGCTGAAGAGGACAGGAAGATTCTTCTTGTTTATTCTGTCAAAAACTGTTGCAAGTTCAAAAAGTATCATAAACAGTGGAAGTTTGGCTGCTCTGAAAAAATAAGGTTTATCAGAAACAACCACTAGGGCAGTTTTTTGTGCTTCCTGCTGTGATGATGATTCCAAACTTGTGATCCTGTAGGTCATTCTGTTTGAGAAAAATGAGCAACTGATTGTGGACTGCACATTCAAGTCTTTTAGAGAGGAATTGGTGGAGTGATACTGGTTTGTAGTTGTTGATGTCTGACAAGAGTGAAGGCTTCTTCAAGATTGGAATGACTTGCCTTCTTGAAAGCAGAAGGAACAAGACCGGGCATCAGGGAGATCGTTATGTGTACCTCTGGAACACTGGTGATGGAATGGGATCCTGTAAACATGTGGTTGGATGGCTGTATAAGAAAAGTTGAATAATATTATCTGTGGAAAGAAGACAAAGGAAGGTGTTCAGAGGTCACGTTTCTGTAAGAGCAAAAAATTGCATGAAGTTTGTGTGGGTCAAAGGCAGATTCATCCAGTTTTCATAGGGAAAAGGATGTCTTGGCAGTAGTGACCTCTGACAAAAACAGACAAATGATCAGAAAGTGATGGGAGTAGTGAGTAGTGGTGAGTATTAAGCTTAGACTTGTTCCACTCTCTCTGCAGCATTTAGTTCTGTTTGAGAATTGCAAAAGCTCCCAAGGCTCTTCAGTAGTTTCCTACAAGGCCAAGAGGCTGGCAGGTTTGGAGGTTTGGAGGGAATAAATAGTAACAGCAATTCAAATGAAGGGATGACATGTTGAGAAACTTCATGTGGGGTGAAAAATTATTTTAAGAATAAAAGTAAGCCTGTGATCCCGCCATGGTGGAGGCCGAGTTCTATTATTTCTGTTAGTGAAATAAGACATATAAGTTACCATGATTTAAAAGAACTTTTGAGTCTTAGCAGAGTGGACCTAGAAAGTACCGACACCAACAGGATGACAGTATATTTGGAAACAAATTTAAAATGCAAACCTCAGGAACTAGTTAGCAATTTACCTAAAGCACTAAAAACAACATAACTAAGAAAATCATATACAGTAGGGAAAATAAGTATCTGATACACTGCCGGTTTTGCAAGTTTCTCCACCTAATTTTATCATAGGTACCTTTCAACTTTAAGAGACAGAATCTAAACAAATCCAGAAAATCACATTGTATTGTATTGTATTTTAAATAATCAACTTGCATTTTGTTGCATAAAATATTTGCAATGGAAAATAACAGAACTTAATATTTGGTACAGAACTTTTAGACTTTTCCTGTAGTTCTTGACCATGATTTTGGTCCACTCGTTCATATAGATCTTCTCCAGATCTTTCCGGTTTTGGGGCTGTCGCTGGGCAACATTGAGTTTTAGCACCCTTCAAAGATTTTCTGTTGGGTTCAGGTCTGGAGACTGGCTGGAGACTGTAATGTTACTAACAGTCATCTTTGAGACTGTGGTGCCAGCTCTCTACAGGTCATTGCCCATCGTTGCCCCACGAGGTGAGATATTGCATGGAGCCCCAAACCAAAATAGATAACCTTTTGTTTCTACCATTTTTTTTTTATTACACCATCAGTTGTTACCTTCTCACTAAGGTGTTGCTTATTGTCCTGTAGCCCATTCCAGCCTTGTGCTGGTCTACAATTCTGTCCCTGGTGTCTGCCACTGGTGTCCTTAAACAGCGCTTTGGTTGTGTGCATTGTGGAGAGTTTGGAGTGTGACTGATTGTGTGTGGGGGCAGGTGTCTTTTATACAGGTTAGGAGTTTAAACAGGTACAATTAATACAGGTAATTAGTTTAGAATAGGAGGCCTTCTTAAAGAAAAACTGAAAAACAGCTCTCTGAGAGCCAGAATTCTTGCTGGTTGGTAGGTGGTCGAATGTGTATTTTATGCAATAAAATGCAAATTATTTAAAAATCGTCCAATGTGATTTTCTGGATATTATTTTTAGATTCTGCATCTCACAGTTGAAGTGTCCCATCGATAAAAATTGGAGATCTCTCCATTTTCTGTAGATGGGAAAACTTTCAAAATTGTCAGTCACAATCCCCACTGTATATATCATATAAGCCACAGTCTACCTTACTAAGCAGAGGAAGAAGACAAGCCAAATTCCATATAAAATCATAGGTCTTTACCAATACTTTAGATTGAGAGCACATTACGTAGTGAAGGAGTGTTAAGAAACTGCCAAATGTAAATTAGATTAAAGACTTTTGGCAGACACATCTTGAGCAAGAAACCACTGAGCTATGCAAGCTAAGGATCCAACGGTGACAGTTTGCCAGAGCCAGAACAAGAAGATTCATATCCTTCTGATTAGTCGTCCAGAACCTTAACCACTGAGCCATCACTATCTACAAATTCTTAGCTCTTCCTGCATTTACAAGCATTATACTGTAATTCCATATTATTATGATAAAACATTTTTGGTTTGATTTGATCAGTATATTAGCTGTGATATAATACACCCAAAATTACAACTATATAAAGATAAATGGAACAGCAACCATTTATGACGTTGGATTGTTTTCTGCACTCTCTGCAATATCTTGGCTTTTTTATTACAGTTTTTATTAATGCACATAACCGAACACTGATTTGGAAAAAGGCAATCATATTAAAGTTTTTTAGTAAAAAGTATACATTTACTTTTAGCCTTTGCATTACAGTTTTTATTTCTTCTATTTCTTCTGATTCACTTATTAAACACAAAATACTCTAAACCACAATCGCAAACAGATACTGAATTAAAACTCTTATCTGTTTTCAAAATGTTTTTAATCAAAATTACACACTATCATATATGCAGACCAATCATCATCAAACCTATGTGCGTTACATCATTAGGCAAAAAAATGGCAAAATACATAAAAAGCAGCGCTTACACATGTGCCACCATTTGCTTGCTTGCGTGCCACTGCTGATTGCTGCTGTGAACTACTGGGAGAAAAACTTTAAATTCACTTACAACTAACATTTCTGTGCTCCAATTCTTAATACCAAAATACAGTAACTGAGAAAAAAATAAGCTGTAAATGGTGGTCAGTCAATTATGCTGCAGTTAAATATGGAAATGATTACAGATGTAGTTTGATTAGACACAGAAGGTTTTGCCTCAAGAGGCCATAAAAGTGATTTCCCCGCCATTCTATAAAAATCCTTTTTAAGGCTACTTTTGGCTAGTGTACCTCTTAGTCAGCGATCACTGACTGCTAGACATGCCTCTATGATGCATTTGCCCATAGCTGGACCTGGAGATTTCCCAAACTCTATTTGCTAAAGTTGTCATCCCAGCTGGTCATAAAATGCTCCAATGGTGATAAATCTGGCAGGCCAAGGAGGTGTTGCAAACTTATAGCACCTTCTTGGGATTTTTCTGCTGATTAATTGCAGTTGGAAGCTCTGCCATTAGAGGCAACACATGCGGCAGCAGGATGTCCTGCACATTTTGCTGACCTGTTAGTGTCCTTTGTATCACTACTAGGGGTGACCAACTGCCATATGCGTTGACTTCCCAAATCATCACATTATCAGTTCAAACAGCATGTTGCTACTCAACAAAGGCAGGGTTGAGCCGCTAGCCACAAGGCCTTTAATCTTAAACCCGGCCATCATCAGATCCCAAACAGAACATGGCTTCATCAATATGGTTCCAGTCTATAACAGTCTGGGTTTCTTGTTGACAACAACTGAAAACAAATGTGATGGTGACCGGCTGTCAGTGACAGGACATGTAACAGGCACAGTAACAACTAAGTTTCTTCTGCTGAGCATTTGGAAATGGTCCAAGCAGAGACAGATGTGTTTAGTGAAAGTGTCTGTGTTTGGATGGTGGACAATGAAACTGTGGGAGCTGTTCATGCTTGTCGGTGGATGGAATGATCCTCTTTACTGGTGACCTGTCTGGGTCGTTCACAGACTATTCGCCACTTTTTGCATGGGCCTCACATAACCACTGCTATTAAAACCTAGTAACAGCTAAGTCAGAACAGCCTAGGTGCTGAGCAATTCACTGAAATGCCAATGCTTCTTTCCTCATTTCAATAATGTGCCCCCTCTCAAAATCTATTAATTGGGCAAAATGTTGAGTGTCATAGAGTCATAGTGTCATAAAAAAATTTGTCAACAGGGATAGGATGACGTTTCTAGCAGAATATAGAAAGTTTGACTCACTGTGGTTGAGCACAGTCTGAGTTGCACTGTGATGGTCCAGAGATGTGGCTTGAGACATTCCTTCATCCAGATTTGAACCCCGTAGGAAATATTTGGTCTAACATTATTAAAGGCAAAGTAACTGGGAAATGTTGTCAATGGTTTGAAGCGATTAATACTGAGTGGAACAAAACTAACCCTTTATTCAGTTGGCTATCTTCAAGTTCACCCACAATACATTTAAGGAATTCAAAGGGAAGTTCTATATCTAGCTATTTGTTTATATTAGTGTTAATTTCCTGAATAATTACTGCTGAGGCCATTAAACAGTTAATATTTTGCAAGTTTGGGTTTGGCTATTTAAATAAAAGTATGAAATTAATCTGCCTGTGAGGAAAGGTTCTTATACCTTCCAGCACCATGCCAAAGAAATACTCTTCAGCTGGCTGAATATTGCTTTATTTGGGAGGGATAGGACAATAAATTGTGAGTGGTCGATAAAACAGTTTTAGGCCACGACATCCTGGTGGATCTCACATTGTCCCAGATGGCAATATACTTAGGCTGTTCTGGTCTGCTCTGATGGAAATAGGATGCTATGCAGTGTGTCCACAAATGTGACAAGATGGACAGTGTTGCAGGGACCAAGGCTACCATGGTGATGGGCTACAGGCATCTGTGCCTTTTTTATCATGCAAAGAACATTATTACTGAAAAAAAAATTAAGAAACTAGTTATTAGCATCGTACACTAATCTTGGTTTTCAGATTGAATCAAATAGAATTGCCTTATAAAAATAAGAATTTAAATTAGATGTTTTCATAATATATAGAACTTCATGTATCGTTTTGCAAAGTGTGTCAATTTAGTATTGAGCTAAGTTTAAAGCAGAACTTTGCTTGCAGGTTTGTAGTCTTTAGTTTCAGGTTTCAGTGATTGTGTTGCAAGTTCAAGAGTGTAAACAATGTTTGAAAAACTGTAATGCTGCTCACTAGCCCTGGCACTTTAAGTTATTTTACTGTGGTTCAAATGCAAGAACAAACTTTAGATTCTGCATTAACCATTCTGGGTTTAATGTTTATACCACATGAACATTCTTCACTGCATCTATTACTACATTCCCTCATAGTTCAGGCAACAGACAGCAAACGAACATGCACTATGTTACAAGACGGGACGTGCTATGTAACATATTAAATGTTTATTAAACCTTTATTGTGCGATTTACACGTATAG
>JAVSBV010077076.1:0-10089 GCA_033117975.1 Parotocinclus spilosoma | reverse complement strand
GGAGTAAGAACCGACTGTACGAAGAGTTATAAATTTAAATTGTAACGAAGACGAAGCCGAAATTAAATGAATACCGGTGATTTGCTAAAAGCTAATAGACAAACACACTATAGACACAAGCCGGTCACCCGCAAACTTTCTAAAAAACGATTAACGACAGATAAAAAAATAATTGACCGGTAACAGGCGGAAGATAGTCAAGTTATTAAAGTACGAATCAATTAGGTAATATAATAGTTTGAAACAACAAACTGCGAGGAGCTAGTAGCGCGTGTGTAGGAGCATATACATATATATATATATATATATATATTATATATATATTATATATTATATACACAGTGCTATTTTACTGATACCTTTTCTTCTTCAATCAGCTCAACCAGGCTGTAGAGGTGGATGGCTCTCAACAGGTGTTTGTTGCCATGGGTGACGGCGGAGACGCAGGAACTAGCTCGGAGATCATTGCTCTTAATATGGAAGACTTAATGGCGGGCAGAGTCACTTTGATCTGTGAGGATAAGAAATCACCTTGACATGACAGATTTATATCTTGTCAAAGACACCAGCACAACAACCTCGAAATGAAAGTGGCATCAGAATACAAAATCTCTTTCTGGTAAGCTATTGCTTAACCAAAAGTCCAACATACAAGCTCATTATTGTGTACTTCTGTAGCGCAGTTTTTGGGTATCATAGTCTTTGGTGGCAGGTTTCAAATCTGAATTCTTTACTGTTCGTAGTAATACTAAAACTAAACAAACACCACATTTTTTAAAAACTTTAAACCAAAACTAAACTGAAAACACAAATAAATAAAAATAACTTTTCAACTAAAGGTTTAAACATGAATAATCATGTCTTGCATTTCGCCATAGCAAAAACAATTATTAGATATGGTATTAACCTGACATTAGTATATCATAACTTACATCCATGTGCAATCTATTTACAAAACCCTTAAAATATGAATATAGAGTTTAGTATTTAGAAAAGACAAAATTATGGGTACAAAAGGTGGATACACATTCTTTGATACTGAACAAAGGTTTAAAAGCAGGACATGACAGTTGAAACAAGAGTGAAATTGAATAAAATATTTATTACAGCATTTAACTCAAACCTTTATTACAAAGAGTGAAACTCCAGTTTATAAATATTCCACAAACCCTGGCAGAATAAAACGTACATAAATATTAAAACCATGTAGCAACTAGGGATATACATACGCATCTCATGATCCCTTTAACACATACAGGCATATGCCAATGGTTTGTTACACACTGGTATTTAATATATCTAAAAGAAAATGTAATGTGAATAACCATAGACAAGATAGAGAAGCACCCCTGCTCGCCCCGATCAGTGGACAGTCTTGAAGACTTCATCTATTCTAAAAGGACAGTCTGGAGAATGAAATTGGGAGTATACAGGTTTGTTATAACATTCTTTTCCTGATTCTTTATGGAAACAATAACCTGGCCAGCCTGTATATTATCCCTATCCCATACATGGGATACACGTAAAGGCGACTTATAGCCTGACCTTGATCCCCAACATCAATGCTTGAAATAACTAACGCTCCTGTGCTGATTGGAAACAAATCATTGTTTTCAATAAGTTAACTAAGTATGCAAGCTGGCTTACCCAAATGTTAATTATTGTGATAATTGATAATAGGATTTAAACGAAACCTGCCTAAACATTAGTTTTAAATAACAGATGCACATCATTCACAAAACATACATACAATTCCACTGCAGTAACCCTTCTTAACATAAATAGATATTTAAGAACCATTATAAAATGTGCAAGAGTGCCTTCACAGGAGATATGTCAGTAATAGGCTTCAACTGCCTAGAAAAAGAGAATGAATTTTACAGTTTGAGTGCATTGTGAGGTTCATGTCATTAGCTTTTTTTTAGGCAGGTAGGCATTAGTGATTTGGTTCATCACCACCAGTGCAGGGAAAAGTGGCAAGAACAGGAAAATGTACCACATAGGTCCTTTAACTGTAGCCTGGAACCAGTCGCTGAACATGGCTGCTGTGATGGTAACGGTGGCCATTAGGTACGCTACCAGGCCGCAGGTGGCATGGTAGAGGCGTAGCCGGGACACCGAGGCTGTGGGCATGAGTTTGGGGAAGAGCAGGAACAGGCCACAGAAGGCCTGCAGCCCCGTGGTAACAAGCGTGATGACTCCAAGGAGGCTGTGCCACGACGCCAGGTGAGGGTGCTTCATCAGTTTTTTACTGGCCACCATGGAGCCGAAGCCTGTGGATGCAAAGACCAACAGCAGCACCTGCAGGATCCAGTGTGTGCGGATCTTCCCATTACGGGATTTGAAACAACAAGGGGAGCCCTCGGCAGAAAAAAGCAGAATCCCCTCTGTCATGCAGAGACAGAACTAGGAAAAGAGAGATCGGATCAGATCAGAACTACAGTCTAAACCAAAGTCAGAATAACCTTGCCTTAGGGTGATTAAGCTCCTGAGTCCTGAGGCAGGACCTTCTACAGTGCTAGCCAGTGAACCACCATGTAGTGTAGGTAGAGAGAATGCGATCCTAAATGCAATCTATTCCCAGTGTTTTATTATAGGAAAATGAAACCAGCAATAGGTCGTTATCTTGTTTTAGACACTAGTACTAGGCTATTAAAATACTCTATACAATACAGCAGGAATTTGGATAACAAGAGTTTCCAAAGTGAGCGTTCACTGTAGTTTGATTTCATTTAGTGAACCACCATCCGCTACTTAATCCACATGTTATAAAGGGCACTTTAACAGCAATATGTTTAATGCAATGTGTTCATAAACCCATGCTCACAAAAATCAGGGGATATCCCCTAATTATTGTGAGCAGTATAGTGCCAATGTGGGCAAGCTCTGCACTAAGAAATATACTGCTCACATAAATTTTAAGATGTTTCAGTGAATAATTGAATCTTTAAATGAAAAAAAATAAAGCATGGACACCTCACTAACAGTAAATAGCTTTCTAGACATTGTAATCAACCATAACCAGGCACCTGCTAGGTTTTGACTTATTGATACTCTTTCAGTTAGACTTAGACTTTTAACTCGGAACAATAGGGCATTGTGTGTTCGATCACGCCATTCTGCTCGGGGTGTCGCTTCTATTGAAAAGTGCATCACTCCACCAAATCCCTCACCATTCTAGGTCAGTTGTAAGTGTATACTGAGTAGTAACAAGCTGAGGAGAGCGGTGCAAGCCTAATTATGTCAGCACTGTTCCATGGACCATTCATTATTTATAGAGATGCATTATTCATTTAATGCCCTAGAGGCTGAGTGCCAGTTAGACATTTATCACTGACAAACAAATGGAGCTTTTCAGAGAGCAGCTGAGAGACAGTAAAGGGAAGGTATCTCACATTAAATGATTTGTAGTTGCAGTTGTAACATATTTAAAAGTATATTTTAATTGATCATCTAAATTATGAAAGCTTAATCTTATTAATATTAAGTGCAATCAACTCCGCATCTATCTTGTCTCCAACCTTCCTCTTTTCCATTGTACTAGAAGCATCATTTTCTATTCCATTTACCTATTACACTTGTCCATAAAAAGAGATCTTCAGTTTGGTTATCCAAGCTTTGAGTGAAACGTGATGATCAAATTTTATATCAATTAAATACATTTCAATTTTATTTAAGAATTTGCTTTTCATTTGACATTGTCTCAAAGCAGCTTTACAGAGACTCTGCTATAAACCCTTACTGAGAAGCCTACTTTAAGGCTGGAAAGAGAATCTCCCTAGACATTATGGAAAACAGTACCATTTAAAGGCAGCCTAATAATATGTTAATAACTGTATTCACAGTTCTATCAGAACAGAAAGCCCATCAGAACATTAAGTTATCCGACTGAGGTCAATCCACATTAAACGATAACTAGGATTTATACATTTGTACCTAATCAGTTAATATTCATGGTAAGTCCTGTATCTGATCAGACTGTGTGAACGTGTTCTGTGCATGTGCAGCATCAGGACAAAGAGTCATCTTAAAAAATCTAAACAAAGCTTGTGCTTCCAACTATAAAATCATTAGCATGATGGAGATCAAAATTCCAAATAATGATCGGTTCAAACTATTAATTAAGCAAATGAAGAACCTTATATAATTATATAGCAATAATAAATGGCTTTCCACACGTGCATAGCATTGTGGATGTGACTGTATTTTCTGCAGGTAAATGGAGTTGTTCAGATAGCTGAATTAATATAAACAGCTCTGTCAATCTTCAAACAGGCTGATGAAGCTCTCTGTAAACATATCAAAAGAGAAGAGCTAACAGAAGATCTATGAGACATAACTGCAGACCACAGCAGATTTAGAAAAAGCTTTTCATTTAAAAAGTAAAATTTTATCCATAATAGATATTTCTTATTTATATCTGCTCCACAGACACAAGGTCCCAAAGCATGTCACAGTCACTTCTGATGTTAAATTTGCACTAACTAAACTGTCAGCAACAAGACTCAACAATCCTGCATCAACATTGTGTTTTATGTAAAAAGTGGATTGTACATTGGGGACTTACCCCGAGTGACATGCAGAGTGGATGCCAGGAAAACTGACCTGCAAATAAACACAGCTGTTCAATAAAATAGGGAAGTGACTAGGGAAGATGATTTAATAGGAACTGCATTTAAATTTTTCTTTCTTAGTTCATCATTTCACATGTTTAATCCTGGTTTACATTTAACATTCATAAAATAATGGAAAGGAAAGTCTGAAGCGTTCCTGGTTTATGCTGTTAAGGAAACACAATTAAAAACAAACAAACAGCATTTTAACATTTAATCTATGTCTGAAACCTGTTTATAAGCTGCATATACCTTTATAAGCTGACTGAATTCAAAAGGAACAATACCTGCACCTCGCTACTGGAAAACTTAGTCAAGAACCAACTCCCTCATACATTATTCATTCATTAATTTTCATACTTGCTTAACACAGGTCTTATTTCTGGGGCTGCAGGTCCTGAAATGCATCACAGAGCGCCTAGACAGAGCACCCGTCCACTGTCCATGCACACATGCAAACATACACTCAACATGAACCTGAGCCTCTGGGGCTTTAACAGCCAAATAATAAACCAACTAAATAAAAGAATAAACATGATTCTGGTGATTATTCATCGACTGCACTTTTCCAAATTACCTGTTCAACAAGGTAAAGGTCTGACTTTGGATTGCCACAATATTGATACATTCAAGTACAATAATCAGCAGGGAAATATACATTTAGAGATGTTTCTCTACCCAGTCACTAATGCATGCAAATATTTATTTTCCTGCCCCAACTTGCCTATCGTGCTATCAAAACAGAAGTCAAAGTGCTGTACAGGGTTTGTTCACACTTACAGAATCATATCCATCTATCTTAACGACAAGGTGCCTCCATAGGACCATCACAGACCACCACAGTGTTTGGGTGGTGGATGCCTCCATGTCCAATGACATGGCAGTAACATGCTAGTTTATAGTGCTGCCCATGAATGGAGAGGAACCCACAAAAGGACCAGTGCTAAACAATATACTTGCTGTAGGAATTTTCTTGCTTTCCTTACTCTCACTAGTTTTTAGGTGTTTTATGGTGCTTGCTGTTGGCAATTTCTTTTGCACAGCCTTAGTTTTTTTTTCCTCGCCCTAACACAACTAGGTGTTGGTGTTATGTTAAGGAAACTGGTGGCACTACTTACACAGTTTGAGAAGGGCTTTACTCATTTTAGGGATTTTCCCAAATGTCTCTAAATGTAGAACTAATAGATAAGTGGCCATGGGTAACTCAGTTAGTAACTTAGTAAGTACACGTGTTAAACTGCAATTGAACATCTAATCAGCCAATCACGTGGCAGCAGCTCTATGCATTTAGGCATGTACACATGGGCTATCAAGTTCAAACCAAGCATCAGAATGTGAAAGAAAGTTGATTCAAGTGACTCTGAATGTGGCATGCTTGTTTGTGCCACACTGGCTGGTCTGAAAATTTATAAATATGCTGAGAGTCACATGCATCTCTAGGATTTACAACCAGTGGTCCAAAAAAAGAGAAAAAACCTGGTTGATGGCTTTGGGATGAAGTGAAAAGATTCACACCACAGACGCGTAGCTGACAAATCAGCAGTAATTGTGTGATACTATCATGTCAAGATGACCCAAAATCTCCAGCAACTTGCTGAATCTTAAAGCAGGTCTGAAAGCAAAAGGTGTACCTAAAAAAGTGAGTACACACTGTTCAAATATCACAACAACACTCCAGCTCAACACTCATACCAGCACCACATTACTATATCAAACATTTGCAGGTGGGTCCATTGTGGTCAGTTTGCACTGATTAGAAAGTAGACAGGGTTCTGACAGCAATAGATGAGCTATAGTTGGAGAACTAGTCTATAATACTGCTCACAAAAATTAGGGGCTATATCAAAATGTCTATGAAACGATTCAAAAGAAGCATGTGATATTTAATTAAACAAGAGCATCATAAAAGTCAAAGAAAGTAATCGGATTAAGCAAATAAGATACTACGCAATTACCATAATTGAGTTTGCAAGTGATATATTCATAGGGGTAAACAAAAGCATGTTAAAATGGACAAGAGTGCCCCCACATTAACTGTTCAGGAGGGTGTATGGTCACCCAAGAGTGCCTAAACACACTGACAGTGATGGGACAGGATCCGATTGTCTAGCAGTTCTTATTTTATCCTCTTCGTATTCATTTTGAAATATCCACTAAATTGGGTGAGCAGCGTATTTGCAGTGCGCATTTATTAAAGAATAAAAAAAGCAACATAAACTCACTCGTTCCAGGTCTGGACAGTATGGCCATGAGTACAGTAAAGCCCACCGTGACGCAATGCGCGGCCACGACAGCTGCTTTGCGCATGCACGCGTACAGCCAGTACTCTCGCATCCCGAGACCCTCACCGACGGGACTGTACACTGCGTGCGGGGGCATTTCTCTTCTCCTCCGTTGTGTTTATCCTAATTAAAAAAGGTGGTTATTCAGCTCAGGTTAAAGCCGAGAAGACGAGCCACGGTCGCTTCAACAGAAAACACTTAGCTTGCAAAGCTAGCACTGTTGTCATATTAGTATAGCTAGTATTATTCAAACACCAAGGCGGCGCAATTCAACTCGAAAATGTGCAACCTTGAGGCGATATCAAGTTTTAAATATTAACGTCTCTTTAAACGGGCATAGCCCCAAATTAAGTGTTTGTTTTTAAAGCAAGCGTTTGTGGCTTAGCCCGGCTCGTGTCACGGCTAACCGTCAGTTGTTCCTAACCGAAGCTTTCAATTCAAATTCAAAAACTACATTCAAATTCTCGTGCTCCATATATCCGCGCGTGACGCTACTTTTCGTTTGCGTTAAATGAAATGAGCCTAATTCTATACGCCGTATCAAAGCACTCCACTGTCAGGTAAGACTTCCGACTGTAAACTCGCTCCAACACATTCCTCCGCTGCACGGAAACAATCACAATAGACATTTTAAATCCACCGAAAAAAAAACACCGTCTACGTCACGGCCCAAACCGCCCATATATCTGTGATCCCGTCATGAGGGAGGCGGCCTCTAACTGGGCGATACCACTAGGAACCAAAAGAGGGGCAGTTGATGTACAGTTGATCTATGTCCTCTCAATAGAAACAGGATTTATTGTTTTCACGTTGGAGGTTCTTGTGGTCATGGCTGTCACGGCACCAACCGAACGGCATGTTATAATTTGAACTTGTTACAATTGGCCCTTGAATTATACTCGGTAAACAGAGCAAAAAGCAAACACAAGATTCCTCAGGAGCCCAATATATTCGGTATTTTGCAAAAACAGGTGTAGCCCTTGACAAATGGCACGTTGATTGTCCAAATGAAAAGTTAACCCCTAAAAACACAATCAGATAACATAAAAAATGAATGCACAATGAGTACAGGCGTACTTCTGTTACCTAAAGTCGCACTGGGTAAGCCGCTATCTGAACCACTTTCCTGTTGTAACATATGCAGTAACCTGCTATCCAAACCACTATGCAAATCACTTACTTGATATAATGTATGAGGTAACACATTACGCTGAACTACATAGCCGCTCGAAGATATAGTGTAGCCTGCTATTCAAACCACTAACTGGCAACAAATGTATGGGGTAACCTTACCTTGGTTATCATACCAAACCACAAATATGGGGTAACCCTTTACCAAAAAGGCATGATGAGGTAACCAGATATCCAAACCACTTACCCACTATCCAAAACGCTTACCCATTATAACATGTGAGGTTACCCGCTATCCAAACCGCTTACCCACTATAACGTATGGGGTTACCCGCTATCCAAACCGCTTACCCACTAAAATGTATGGGGTTACCCGCTATCCAAACCACTTACCCACTATAACGTGTGAGGTTACCAGCTATCCAAACCACTTACCCACTATAACGTGTGGGGCTACCCGCTATCCAAACCACTTACCCACTATAACGTGTGGGGTTACCGGCTATCCAAACTACTTACCCACTATAAGGTGTAGGGCTACCCTCTATCCAAACCACTTACCCACTATAACATATGGAGTTACTGGCTATCCAAACCACTTACCCACTATAACGTGTGGGGCTACCCGCTATCCAAATTGCTTACCCACTATAACGTGTGGGGCTACCCGCTATCCAAACCACTTACTCACTATAACATGTGCGGTTACCCACTATTCAAACCACTTACCCACTATAACATATGGAGTTACCGGCTATCCAAACGGCTTACCCACTATAACGTGTGAGGCTACCGGCTATCCAAATGCTTTCCCAATATAACATGTGGGGTTACCCGCTATCCAAACCGCTTACCTACTATAACATGTGAGGTTACCCGCTATCCAAACCGCTTACCTACTATAACGTGTGAGGTTACCAGCTATCCAAACCACTTACCCACTATCCAAACCACTTACCCACTAGAACGTGTGGGGCTACCCGCTATCCAAACCGCTTACCCACTATAACGTGTGGGGCTACCCGCTATCCAAACCACTTACCCACTATAACATGTGGGGTTACCGGCTATCCAAACTACTTACCCACTACAAGGTGTAGGGCTACCCGCTATCCAAACCACTTACTCACTATAACGTGTGGAGTTACCCACTATTCAAACCACTTACCCACTATAACATATGGAGTTACCCACTATTCAAACCACTTACCCACTATAACATGTGGGGTTACCCACTATTCAAACCACTTACCCACTATAACATATGGAGTTACCAGCTATCCAAACCACTTACCCACTATAACGTGTTGGGCTACCGACTATCCAAACTGCTTACCCACTATAACATATGGGGTTACCGGCTATCCAAACTACTTACCCACTGTAACGTGTGGGGCTACCCGCTATCCAAACCACTTACCCACTATAACATATGGGGTTACCCGCTATCCAAATCTCTTACCCACTATAACGTGTGGGGCTACGCGCTATCCAAATCGCTTACCCACTATAAAGTATGGGGCTACCCACTATTCAAATCGCTTACCCACTATAAAGTATGGGGCTACCCACTATCCAAATCGCTTACCCACTATAAAGTATGGGCCTACCCACTATCCAAATCGCTTACCCACTATAAAGTATGGGGTTACCTACTATAACATATTGCGGTAAACAGCTATTCGTACCACTTCCGTGCAATAACAGATGACGACCGAACTAAATGGTGATCTGCCTGGCAGCTTATCTCTACCTACACTCTCCACTAATATTCTAGTACTTGGTTGATTATAAGGTAAATAAGTTTTATTTTTGTAGCATTTAGCAACAGAAAAAATGCTGCAAGACAGCCAAAAATACATGTGTTTATGATCAAAGGACTCTGCTCATTAGATAGTGGAAGCCCTGCCCAGTTAGAAGTCCAGCTGTCCACCTTCCATTGGAAAAACTTGCCCATGAGCTAATATGGCAGCTTGCAAGATGGCAGCCATGTTCTGGACATAGCCTAAAAGATACCCCCCCCCCCTTATCCATTACTTGCTGGGGTACTCAGATATGTTCTT
>JAVSBV010077055.1:0-10089 GCA_033117975.1 Parotocinclus spilosoma | reverse complement strand
ACACACCATCCATCACTCTCGTATCACACATGCTCCGTCCGTACCGAGCTTACAGCACCAAAATATCCTACATATTGTGTAGAAACAACAGCTATTTACTGTAAATCATCATATTTTATAATTTATAACATTCCTTCATTGTTAGAATTTATATTTCTAATATATCTTTTCTAAATTTTGTGATTTTTTAAATGTAAAAGTTCGGCAAAAACCCGGGATTTATTTTTTCCATTAATATTTTTTCAAAACCCGCGATGCACCGACTCCGCGAAAGGTGAACCACAAAAGGGCGAGGGAACACTGTATATATGGATAATTTTCCAATCGTTGTAACAGTCTCCTATCTGCACATTCTAAAAAGGCATAGACACATCAGTCAATCAAACAATCAAGCTTTATTTATATATATTTACATATTTCAAATAAATAAAACTGAAAAAAAATGAAATTCAAGGTGCTTGACAAAGGATGAAAAGATAGGATGATAAAAATAGGTTTTAATAAAATAAAATAAAAGTGTTAATAAAGTAATAAACCACTAGTTGTGATAATACAGTTGAATCCGGTTAAACGGACCACATCGGGACGCGATCGTTTTAGTCCAAATACTTGGCTGTATATAATAGGATTTGTTTCGGTACTTCAGGATTTGGCCCAAATAAGCGGCTGGTCCCATTATCCAGTGGTCCAATTAACCGGATTCGACTGTACATAGTTATGAAAACATTACATAAAATCCAGACAAAATAAAGATTTTTACAACTTAAAACTTATAAACACAGACAAACAGGGCCAGAGTATGTTGGACTGAACACTCCAGTGACTCTCAATATGCCACTTTCACAAATTCCACACTCCAACAAGTCGGTTTATCAACTTTCTGCCCTGCAATCCAAAAACAAAGTCTACGAAGCAATGGCTTGTCTGCTTTGATGGAGAACTTGGCTGCTTGCACAGGGTCCTGATCGTAACTCCATCAGACACCTTTGAGATTAACTGGAATGCCAAAAGCGAGACAGGGTAATCAGGTAGAAAGCCTTCTCAGAAGTATAAAGGCTGCTGTGTCAGCACACATGAACAAATCCCATCCTAATACTCATGTTTCTGAAAGTAATATAAGGGTGTCTGCATTTCGGCTATATTTTTAACATTTATGTCATTTAGCAGATGGCCATATCCAGAGCAACTTACAATCCAATTAATGCAGTCTTACAGTCCAAGCAAGTGTGGGTTAAGGGCCTTGCTCAGGGACCCAACTGTGTCAGAATTGGGATTTGAACCAGGCCAGTACCTTAACCACTAGGCTACCACAGTCCTGTATATTGTTTTCGACTATAGGTATTGTTTTTGCCATTTCTTTGTTTTGTCATCCAATTTTTATACCCATTCCACCTAAATCTGACCCTGTTCTGGTATCTGTGTACAGTATATGGATCATTGTTCAAATATGGTCACAAACCTGTCCCAAAATCTGGCTGCTCTGATAGCATAGTAATTTAGCAAACAAACTTTAACAATTTCAATGATGTAGTTTAATTTTTGTACACTCATGGGCCAAACCCAAAATTAAAAATACTAAGCTTTTTATGGTCTCAACCGCTAACTATTGTTCTGGAAATAGATTAGTTGACGACTTTTTGTGTTTAATAAGACCAAATATTCTATACAGGATTCAAAGCTGGATTTTTAGCCTGGCTAAAACATGAGCCTGATTTTAGGTTTTGTCCCATTTTTGCCCAGGTGTGTGTATGTTACTAAGTAACAAAAACAATTGTGATTGCTTTATTTTAAAAGGTTTTATTACTAAATGATTTTTGCCAGAAATACAATTTGTCCATCAGGCTATATGTAGCACTTTGGTGATATAAAGAAAAAAACAAAATATCAAATAAAATATTTAACACAGATTGTATTGTCAAATATAAAATTGTTTAGAAGAACTATAAAATACCTCAATTAAAAAGGATGAAAACAATAATACTTATTTAATAGCTGATATTAATAAATGAATAAGTTCTTTAAAGCAAATGTTGCTCAGTGTCACGTCACTGGTGTAATCATGTGTGAGGTATTAAAAAAGTTAAATTAAATTAAAAAACAATACAGCCTTTTATTTTAAATAATCCAAATGCCCCATGGATTTTTGATTGGAGTTTGTCTTTTTTTAAACATTTTTATACTGAAATGACTTTTGTGAGCCGTGTATTAATTATTGCAAAGACATGTTTGTGATCAATTATTATATTTATTAGTTATTATAATTATTGTAACATGACCTTAGGATTTCAAGCGACTAATATAAAGGAGAAATCAATTTTCGTAAAGTTATAATATAAAGATCAAACTTTTACAGCCACTGTGGTCACGTGAAGCAGAAAGATAAAGGACTGGACGTTTTGTTATTAGTGTTGCAGCCAGATTACCCCCTTAATTTGAGATTGATCCATGTTTTTGTTTATTTATTTCAGCCATAAATTCACTACTACAAAGTTAGGGGATGTTTTATGAGATATTTTATTTATATATAAGTATCCCCTAGCATTTGTGAGCAGTACACAATGATTAGGAGCAGGCTTGATGTGGAGCTTTAATGACTATGCTGCCCTCTGTATGGCATTAGTGTTAGTGCTCGCTAATTGATTTTAAAAAATCTTTTTCTTCAATCTGTTTAATAAAGATTTTCCCCGTTTGTGCTCGCTTGTAGGCTATTAAATAAACGATATTAACAATTAGTTATGAGATGATTTTTGAGTGAAATGCCATCACTTCCAATGTCCTAGACGTTTCTTCCCATTCGTTTTCCATTTTCTCTTCCTGTACTCTCTTCCGCTATCTTATTTAAAAAGTATTATTATATATGGCCATCACCACAAAATACTAAGAATATAATTGTACCTAACATTACAGCTAAAGTTGGTTGTACACCTGGTGCTGTTTTCACTATCGACCAGCAGAGGGAAGCAGAGATCTACTAGTTATGAACCATTATAAACAATCGTACTTTTGCTTTTCGTGTAAAATAATCTTAATATGGTATGGCATCGTTATGCAGTGGGATCACATCCAAACGTGAAAAGCTAAACTTTTGAGGTTACAAATATCTCATGTCAACCTTTCATCATGAATCACTTTCATTTATGTAGATATTTAAAGCTTGATATTTTTAAATATTGCTCTTAAAATCTTTAAAAAATAAAATCATTTCTAGAGACTCTAGGATCAAGATTAATTTGTTATTAATCCAGTATACATAAGATTGTGGTTAAATAAGGTTATTAAGATAAAATACTTAATCTATAGGCTATTGGCGATACACTAATGATAGAGTTGTAACGATATATGTGATGTGCAGCAAGTTTTATTAATTGTGGTAGCCTAGCGGTTAAGGTACTGGACTCTGAACCAGAAGGTCCAAGATTCAAATCCCACCTCTGCCAAGCTGCCACATTTGGGCCCTTGAGCAAGGGTAGTTGGGCCCTTAACCCACAATGCTTGGATTGTAAGACTGTATAAGTTACTCTGGATAAGGGCGTCTGCTAAATGCCATAAATGTAAATTAAACAGAAAGTGGAGAAATTATTATTTAACACAATTTGGTACTAATCAAAGTTCATTTGATGGCTGACATCACTAGTGTTACAGTCCCACTTTTAATACCAATTATCATTATGATCAACTATATTACTGCAATAAGTCCTTTTAAAGGACTAAAATAAAAATACTAACATATAATATAAAATAATATAAAATAAAATAATAAACATAAAGGATTAAAATAATATTTATAAAGCAGAAAAGTACTGAAGTATTATCACAGTACGATATGATCACTGCTCGTGACCAGTGCTATTATTGGTGTTACAATCAGAAAGCAACATTATTCTGAGAGTCTTTTGGTCGTTTACTCACTTTCAAGACATAACGGGTCCATCAGCACTCAAATACAACAATTAATACTATAAATACAATAATTAGGCTCAGTCACGTCAGATTTTATGGCAGCGTGGGGTAGTAGTGACTATGGTGCCTTTTGCAGGCCATTAGGTGTTAGTGTTTATTGATTCAGTTTTTAACGTTAAGTACGATTGTTCTCGCCTTTGACTACTACAACTACAACATGTGCAAGAGGTTTTTTTTTTTATAAATGATTTATTATTTGTACATTCAGTAGAGAGAAAAAGTTTGGGTGGCATGAAAAATACAAATACAAGAACACAATGTTAAATTATAACCTTAGTCTTATATTGACTTTCATTTTGTTAAGGAATGCAACACATTCCAAAAAAAGGTTTGGGATGTGGTAATCCAGGGCTAGTAATGAGATTAAAAAAACCCTAAAATATGTTATTTCAGACAGGTGATGTCAACAGTTTATTAAAAAAAATCGAATGTTTTAAAATAATGTTGCTTAAAGAAAAATCGGAAGAATAAAAAGGCAGGCTCTGTCATGGTATGGGGTCGGGTCAGTGCCCTTGGCTAAGGTCGTTTACACTTGTGTGACGAAGCAGTAATGCAGAATAGTACACTGAGATTTTATAGCAACATACACTGTCTTCAAAACGACATATTGTCCAGGGACATTCATGCATTTTTCAAAAAGAACACAAAACCACATGCTGCACACATTACAAAGGCGTGGCTGTGGAAGAACAGGATACGAGTACTGGACTGGCCCATCTGCAGTCCTGACCTGTCCCCAATAGAGAATGTGTGGAGAATTTTGAAATGAAAACTGCATGATGACTCTGTACTGTTACACGATGCAAGAAGAGCAAAACTGGAAAGCACCTAAAACACTAAATCACCTGGTTACCAAAACAACTTTAAGTATAGCGATACAAAATGGCAACATTACAAAGTGGTAAATGCTCTACCATCCCAAGTTAAAAAAAAAAAAAATTGTGGCTGGTCTGAAATGCAGGAATGGATGTTTATTAACCAATTAACTGAAACTAACCAGAGAAAACATGACACATCTCAAGCTCATTCTGTCTGCAATAAAATCAAAGTCAATGTAAATGTAAGAAGCATTGTGTATTTTTACATGCATTTTCTATACTGTGCCAGATTTTGGAGGTTGCATTTTACTCTTAATCAAGTTTTAATATTATGCAGTTCTTTTAGAGAACACAGTACAGTTTTTTATTTGCACAGTGTGTAGAGGTTCAAATGTGCAAGGTACATTTAATCTGTACATTACAACACATAACACAATTGATCCGTCGTTGTCAGTGCATGAGATAGGATCCGAAACATGACGAGAGTCTGTGCTCTGCACCCAGTGCCCTCACTCCCCCAGACTCTCTGTGACGTCCCCTCTCTGCCCTCATTTAAGTCTCAACCTAAAACTCATCTGATCTGTCTGTGCTATCAATATTATTATAAATTATACCTAAATGTGTAATTCTCCTCTGTGTTGTTATATTTTACTTTTGCTGTGTCTGGTTTTCACTTTTTAAAATATATAATATATAAATATATATATATATATATATAAACTTATAATTGATTATACATATCAATAAATAATAAAAAAATATATTATATACATATGTACTTCATATATATATATTTGTATATACATATATACTTCATATATATATATTTATATATATATATATACTCCTAATTTATGTAATTACTAAAAACATTATATATAAGTTATACATTAGATTTTAATTATATATTACAAATTATAAATGTACATATAAATTATATATTATATTATATAAATTATGTATATATATATATATATATATTTATATATATATACATTTTATACATATATATATATATATATATATATAATATATATATATATATGTCATTGTACACTTGTATATGAAATGTATATATGCATATAATATTATAGTTTATTATTATTTATTTATTTTATATACATAACCAATTATAAGTTTATATATATTGTTTTATTATTTGTTCATATATATACAGAATATATTCAGCATGCAGTAGTGTGTAAATCATTGATTAATTCATGTATTTTGCGCAAATTTTATTTCGCTGTTTACTTAAGGAACACATCTCATTTACTCATTATGAATTAATGAATTACTAATTACTAAGTGTCTAGTGTAAGCACACCATGTGAAATGGACGACAGACAGAATGAAAGTAAATTATTTCCATCAAAATACTGTATTTTTGAATTATTGACCTTGAAAAGTGAAATTAGCTGCTTTGTGAATTTGACTCTCAGTAGAATTGAAATAATATGAAGTTTTCAGTTATGTAATTTCTGCCCCGGTTGGTGATGTCAGTAGTGTGGGAGGAATGAGTGCAGGGTTCACGGATCATTAGACCTGATGTTAGGGGTCCGAACGGTCACTGACTCTGGTCATATGAATTCTTATCACAAATCATGCGCTTTATATTTATTATTTCTTACATTAAGAAGCACTTATTTATTTATGCAAGGTCCAAATACATTTTTACATACCTTACTGCAAATGCAAATAGCATCTTTCTTGTACTGTTTAGTTTCCATGTCATCGTTACATAAAGCATGGCCACCCGGGTCAAAGGACATGTTTTTGCTGATTTCTGTAAAATGCATGCATATTTAAATACACGGTTTTATCCTCAAACATACTGCAGATAACAGGTATCTGTTGCAGGTTTCTTTGCATACAATCTTTCTGCATGTGCAGTGCAAATATTTTTTGTAAATACATACAGTGCATTTATTTCAACAAATAAAAAGCAATAGTTTAACTAAATATATTAAATAAAAGACAGCTGGTTCAGGCATGAAAAGTCTGCAGTTTTTTTCCAACTATTTGTTTGCCATTCGTCTAATCTGGAAAAAGGTTTTTCACCTTAAAAGACTTTGCAATGTCCATGTTTTGGAAGGTTTCCAGCTGCAAGGTCAGCCAATTTAGATGTATTGCTTTGCAAAGATTAGTTTTATTTCTTACACAATCTTTTAATTCAAGGGACTTTGTGGCCTTTGTGGATGATGTATATATTTTTTTACAAACATTCTTTAACATTATATTGGAAAGACGCTTGGTAAGATTAGGGATGTAGCAAGAAAAAGTTAGTAATTTATTACATAACTAATAACCATATACAGATCCATAACTCATTTGATGTATGCAAATGTCCAGACCTATTTGAAGTTCACCAATGACCATTGGGATGATCCAGAGGAAGCATAGGAGAAGGTCATGTGGTCAGATAAGACCAAAATAGAGCTTTTTGGTATGAGGAAGAAGAAGGATGAGACCACCATCCTAACCGTGAAGCATGGGGTGGAAACATCATGATTTGGGAGTGCTTTTCTGCAAAGGGGACAGGACGACAGCATCGCAAGATTTTGGTCAAGAACCTCCTTTCTCAGTAAGAGCATTGAAGATGGGACATGGCTGAGTCCTCCAGCATGACAATGACCTGAAACACACAGCCAGGGCGTCTAAGGAGTGGCTCTGTAAGAAGAATTTCAAGGTCCTGGAGTGGCCTAGGCAGTCTCCAGACCTGAATCCAATAGAAAATCTTTGGAGGGAGCTAAAATCCAATGTTGCTCAGTGACAGCCCTGAAGCCCTGGGCCAGAATCAATGCTGCAGTGTGCGCAGACTCGGTTAAGAACCACAGTAAATGTCTGACCTCTGTAATTTAATTCTGTTCCAAATAATAATTTCTGTTTTTTTCTATTGTATCAAATACTTGCTGTATGCAATATTGCGCTAATTGTTTATTTAAAAATCATACAATGTGGTTTTCTGTAGTATTTTAAGATTCTGTCTCTCACAGTTGAAGTGTATCTACAATAAAATTACAGACCTTGCCGTTCTTCGTAGGTCAGAAAACAAAAACTGCAGTATATCAAATATTTATTTTTACCACTGCATTGTAAATGGAACTGATTAAACAGGCAACAAGTGTAGAAACAAGGAGGTGGACCTAATAAAGTCCATGCATACATGAAATATTTCATTCATATAGATACATTAAAACTTCTGTCATACACCTTTTCTACTCGTCAAAGAATCTTCATTGCATAACAATGCAAAATATTATATTTAAAGTGTAAAATCAAGCATCAAGCAAGTACAATCTTAAATCAAGCATTTTATATCAAATAAATTTGGCACAGAGAAGACATCTTTAGAGACTTTCAATCCGTTGTGTCCCATTTTAGCAGTATCTTAAAACTGATAATCAAAGGTTTGGAGATCAAAGTCATACAGCTGAGGCCTCCTTTCTGGGTCGTACTTTTTATCTTTATTTTTGCTTTTGAAGAGAGTAACTAATTTGAGGTGTAATGGCATTGGGTTCATGGTAAAAAAAAATGCAATTTTTAAGCCACACACTTTTACTATATTTGCTAAATATGTACTTGAAAAATAAGCGATTTATAAAGCTGAAATGACAAGACCGATTTGAAAAAGCAAAAGTTTGATTTTCATAATATATTTGTATATATGTATGAATTTAAAGACTCTTATAGCAGAGCACATGCATCACAGAACGTGCAGCAATTGCAGCTTAACAATATGAATTTAATAAACAATATAATGATTTTTATTGATAAAAATGGACAGAGCAGAATTGATTAGGAATTGATTAGATCGTTTTTTAGTCTGTTAATGAACACCCAGTCAGAAATCTGTATTTGCTTTTTGATATGCACAGTAACCCCGCACCTTGACCATCTTGTGGATGTGCTGTGGGCTGTTATGGACAGGTGAGTGGGTCTGTCCCACCTACTCGCTGTATAAACTTTGCGCGCCTGTTGTGATTGGTGGAAAGAGCCAAGGGTTTGGCAAACAGCCCTCAATCATGACTATAAATAGTGGAGTGCAACCAGTTGTCCAGTGCCTCCTCCAGTAGAGCCTTCTCTTCAGTGGAAACGGAGGATCCTCCTTAAAATGAGGCAGCTTATCCAGACCCTCGCCATCTGTCTGGCTCTCTCTCTGAGCCTGGCAGCTCCCTCGTAAGTGCTGCTTTCCTTTCTCTTCACAAATTACTTTCTAATTTGCTTATACTGCATGAATCGATTGTACTTACCTGCCAGTTTGTTTCTCCTTCAATTAATATTCATATTAGCTTATATTATTTCTATGTAGAACAAGTGAAACTCGTATTTATGCTGCCTATGGTATAAGATAAGATACACAAATTGCATCCTTACATAACTTGTGTTACCTTTTTTCTGATCCTTGGGTTGAAGGCATCATGAAGATCACATTGCAGGTGAGTTCATGCTAATTCCTGCATTAAACATTAAATAACAACACTTTTAAATGATATCGTTGTGACCTGCTTGTTACTGTTGCTACATCAATAGTACCAAGAAATCTGCTGTCAAAGTTGTGAGTCTGAATTGTTGTCCGACAGATTCACCTGATGACCATTCCCATGATCACCTTGACCGCTGCAACCATAATGAGTTTGATGCTGTCATTGAGAATGCAGAAGGAGTTCCCTACTTCTTCAAGGGTAAGCAAATCAATATTAATATCTGTACCATTAATATCAATATGTTTACTCTATGAAACAAGCCAAGTTCTTTTATGACTAAAGCTGCTATAACTAATAGAAATCCTTTTATGAACCAGCCCATAATCATGGCAATTTCTTTGCTTGTCTAAATGGCTAAAACTGGTTTCAGGTGACCACCTGTTTACGGGCTTTGAGGGTGAGGCTAAACTTACCAAAGACATCTTCCCTGAGCTGGACAAAAGTCTCGTGGGCCACATAGACGCTGCATTCCGCATGCCACCCGAGGACAGTCCCGACCACCATGAACACCTCTACTTCTTCCTGGTAAATGAAATCTAGTATCATGTACGGCTTCTCCTCAATGTTACAATATCCATGTGGGCCCATGCGACCATAGATGAAACTCTGTATTTTTGGGCCACTGTCTAGGATGACAAGGTTTACAACTATGAAAATCACAAGCTGGTGGACGGCTTTCCAAAAACCATCTCTGAGGTTTTCCCTGGCATTCCTGATCACTTGGATGCTGCAGTGGAGTGCCACAAGCCAGACTGTCCCAGCAACTCTATCATCTTTTTCAAGGGTATTAAAAGCAGTGCCGTAGTTGAACATTCTGTCACATA
>JAVSBV010077044.1:0-10089 GCA_033117975.1 Parotocinclus spilosoma | reverse complement strand
ATATATATATATATATATATACACACACACACACACACACACACACACACACACACACACACACACACACACACACTGTCATAGAAGCACAACACCTGTTAGGGCTTAGATAAGGGAGGGCAGTGTACTTAAAAGGAAAAATAAGCTGCTCACAAAATTAATGGATTTTTCAAAATGAATATGAAGCAATTAAAAAAACTAAGCAATTGAATTTATTTAATTAAACAAGATCATCAGAAAAGCTAAGGAAAATTGAGAGATGCAAACTCAGTTATTGTAATTGAGTGGTAAGTAAGTGGTATTCATGAGAGTGAACCTTCTGTTTATGTTAAACTGGACTGTTTAGTAGGGTGTATGGTCACCCAAGACTGCCAAAACACACTGACAGTGATGGGTCATGGACATGATTAAATTGTCCAATAGTTCTTGTGGGATGCTCTTCTTATTCATTATAAAATGTCCCCCAATTTTTGTAAGTAGTGTGTCTGAGAAGTGCATCAGTGTGTCTTAGGGGAAACAAATCTACTTGAATTACAGTTATGTGCCGTTTAACGACCGAATTCCATTCTGTAACATTTAAAATGGACATTGATCGGACATTACTTTAGTCACTTTGTCTTTTTATGATACTATGTTGTAAATATAAAGGGATTTTGTTATAGGCAAATTATCGTCTGTTAACCAAAGTGTAAATATCACTAACCACACTGTTTGTGATAACCCCGATTGGTTAATCAGCTGACTATAGTTAGTTTATGGTCATAGTCGGTGTAAATAGCATGACGTTGCTTTTTACACTTGGTGTATTTCTCTTCACACTTAGTGTTAATAGTGTGACGTTACTATGTACATATGTATGTAGTAAAAATGCATTGCATCTGTCTTCTTTTCAGCAGTGGATTTCTATAGCAAGAAGGCAGCAACAGGGAGATGATCTCTCATTCTTTTTCTCCCTCAGATATGGCCAGTTGTGGCATCCGGCGAAGTCAGAAGCACCACTGAGAGACTCAGTTGTATGTCTCTAAGCTAGCAATTAAGACTGGTGCTCCACCCGGGTGCTTAGTTCTGATTCTTCATATAAAAATGTCTGATTCTTCATATTAAAATTAATTTGCTTTGTCTGAAAGACTGGGCATCTTCTCAGAGGATCTGCAGTTGACTTGTTTTTAACGTGTCAGAATTAACTGACTTGTAAATGTTTCATTACAATGATCAGGAATATAATCGGGACAATTTTCTTTTTCTGTGCAATGAAAGTGAACTTGTTTTACAAATCAACAAAATGTTCAAATTGTCCAGGGTCTCCAGGGGTTTGAACAGTTCAGATGTATTGCTCTCCCCCCATGTCTCTCTGTTTCAATCACTCACACACTCTCTTCTGCTGATAGCATAATTGCTCGAAGAGATTCCAGTGGCGATAAAGGCTCTTCTGTAGGTTAATGAAGTAGCTGTAAGCAGAAGTGAAGTGACTCTTTATTTGCCACGTCTGTCGCGGCTCGAGAAACAGAACTGAAAGTGCGTTTCCTGTCGCGTGGGTTCACTGTAGTTGATTATGGAAAGATGGCGAGTGCGTGCAGGAGTGCCGGAGTGGTACGTTCACTTATTCCCACTATTCATACAGCTTGCATATTCTGGATAATCATTACAGACAGTTTGAAAGACTTTGTTTAAGTGTACAGGGTAATTGTATTATTTATTTATTTATTTATTTGTCTTCTTTAACGTTGCTATCGGCATCAGTGGACACATGTAAGCGACACACACAAGGTTATATCCATACACAAGTTCATCTCAATTCAGTCACATATATATATACACAAGTCAATACCAATTTTTGAGTAACCAATTAACCTGGTAATTGTATTAAAACTTAAAAAAATATTGAACTTAATGTCATATGTAGATACTTTGCTTCTTTTTGGATGTTAAATATTGCTTTTCTACTCAATACAGAACACTCTTTGTGACTAGAAAAATATGCTAAATATAATAAAGCTTTTAAATAACATCTTGTACTTTGATCTTAAAATTACATAATTTAAAAAACAAATACCAAAGCACTTAAATTGTTGTAAAGAAGAAAAAATAGTGTTTGGACAATTTATGTCTGATCAGTTTAACATTTCACAGTGACTTCCATCATTTTGGAATGCAAACTAAAGCAGACCCTGAAACAAAAGGGAGCTCCATGGGGAATAGTTCCTCTTAATTTAGAACTTTGTAGTACTAAATAACTCTTAGTAAGGTACAGATAGTGAAGCAGAAGGTCCAGGGTTCAAAGCCCACCTTTGCTAAACTGCTACTGCTAGTTCCTTGATCAAGACTATTAAGCCACAAACTTACGATTTAATTATTTAGATGTGGGCAATATAATCATATTTTTATCGCATTGAGATACATTTTACTATCTTGATAAACAAAATGCGTTTCTGAACATATTGAGGATATCGCCAATACTTAAAAAACACTGAAAAACTGTATGTTTCATTATAAAGAGTGGAATTAATCCTGTTTAATTGGTTTAGGTGCAACACATTTCGAATCAAAATGACAAGTAATTATGGGTATTCTTACTAAGATTTGAATAGTAGTAAAAATATGTCACTTTATGTCACTTATGTCACTTATGTCACAAACTGTGTCTTGTAAGTGTATTTAATTTTTGTGATATAATATTTTTACCAAAGTCCCTATATAAGTAATTCTGGATAAGGATGTCTGCTTAATGCCTAGATGATTGGCTTGTCTAAATTTCTCCAAGCGTTGGGTAGCCCCGTTGCCTCAAAGCACAAATTTCCTGGGTTCTGTCTAAGGTGGAGTGTGGAGCCTGCATGTCTTACCCATGTCTGTGTGTGTTTACTCAGGGTACTCTGGTTTCCTCCCACAGTCTTAATATACGTGTTAGGCGAATCAGAGTTTCTAAATATCCATTGGTGTGTGTGTGTGATGGATTGTGTCTAAGGTTGTTGCTGCTTGTCACCAGCTGGGCACTGGAACCATGACCATGGATAAATCAGAGAAAAAAACAAAATATCCTCAAGATACTCAAGATACGTGTTTAGAAAAGATTCCTGACCCCTCAGCCCGCTTATCCAGATAAAGGAGTTACGTGTTAAAAATATAACTTTGTGTAAGCAGATTCTGACCAGAGGTTTTTTTTGCATCATTACCTTTATGCCCTGTTTAAGTCTTTAAAAAAAGGTTAATCCATTTTGAATAGGTTTAAAACTAGTCTTAACAAGTGCGTATGCGTGTATGTGCACGTGTATGTATGTGTGTGAGCGTATGCGTGCATGTGCACGTGTGTGTGTATTGAAGAGACATATCCAGTGCACTCTGTTAAACATACACTGTGCTATTTTAAAATGGCATCTCTAGCGAGCCCAGTTTTGCAGATATTTTTGGCAACCACCGAGACCTTCCTCAATTGAATTACAGACTCTACTTGTCCACACAAGCTTTGCCTGCTATATCATATATCTGTGCACCTACATGGAAGCGCATCATGCAAGTCGTGTTACACATTAAATATTCATGATTCCTGTTGTGTTTAACACTGCACTGAGGATATGTGCTGATCACATCTTTGATCACAGCTATGCTGTTTTGTATTGCTGACTCTGGTTTGCATTTGTGAAGTGTTTATGATCCTATGAGGTCATATTTGGAGGTGATATGAATGAGGTGCGTTGTGGGAAAGAAGACTAAAGCAATAGCTTTCTCACTCGGCGACAACTGCATTTAATTTAAATGGAATGTGAAGTCTACACTATATGCTTTAATTCTGTCATCCAAATTATGAGTATAAGCTGTTTAACAACCGCATTACATTCTGTGAAAAAGGTCGTTGACCAAAATGGATGTCTAAGTCAACTGTATTTATAAAGCGCTTTTTACAGAGGAGCATTGTCTTAATGCAGCTTTACAATCTTATATTATCTTAAAAGGCCAATCCCATATTGAGCAAGCCTAGAGCGACAGTGACAAGGAAAAACTCCCTGAATGTAGAAGGAAGAAACCATGGGAGGACCAAGACTTAAAAAGGGACCCATCCTCCTTGGGTGGCTTAGATGTTAACTTAAATAGTTAAGTATGTATTAATAGTAAAACTTAAGTAAATAATAACAAATTACCATAAATTAAATAATGTAAAATGTAATTCGGACATTAACATAGTAACATAATTATTTTGTGCTACTGTGATGTAAATATAAAGGGTATTTTCACAAGAGAACTGTGTGTAGATATAGTATTTTAGTTATAAGTACGATAATATAAAGGTGGGGGGGGCAAACAAAGGAGTGTTACTTACAATAGGACAGGCACATATGAACGGCATGCAGCTTGTTACATAGAAACAGCGGAAAGTCATGAACATACACACTCACACACTAGGGGAACTTTAGATACATCAGTTAACCTAACACACATGTTTTTGGACTGTGGGAGGAAACCAGAGTACCTGGAGTAAACCCACACAGACATGGAGAGAACATGCAAACTCCACACAAAAATGACCAAGGCTGTCGCACCTGATATATTTTTCTAATTGCAAATTTATTTAATATGCATGTTAAAACCTTTGCCTCCAAGCTAGCCCAGCTCATATTCAGCTTTATCACTACCCCGACTATCTCTGAGAAGATCAGGGTCCAATATAATGGCAGCATTTCACACACGATTCTTGTTCCAGCCAATTTCATACGGTATTGACTCATCTCATTCCAGCGTGCAATTTCTTGCTCAAAAATCACTGTCACATGAAGTGGGAGGCTTGAAATCACCATTTGAAGCATTGCAATTTATTCCCAGAGAGTAGTTCTCTGAGCTAAGATCTCACTCTATGGTATCACAAGGAAGACAGAAAACGCATCATGATGGGACAAATTGCTCTCCCGAATGCCTTTCATTTTCATGAGTCGAGAGAGAAAAGGATGATAAACAGGATGGGGGCCGCAGTTTTACATCATGGGTATGTTTAAGGTTAAAACACTGTTTTAGGGGAGAGGAGGGGAAACATTTGGATCAACAGTCTTCAAGTCTTTAACGCACGCGTTATAGATAACTAGACCTGCCTTGGAGCTATGCACAGACAGCTGCTAATGCAAATAGACCAAATGCTGTGTGCTAAATAGAGCACATTAACTCAGCTAAAGAGCAATTAATTATATAGCGCTTCTAACCATATGCATTGTTAATGCAGGTTAAAAAAAAGGCAATTATAGACCCTAAATGAACAACTAAAGGTCACCATGGTAAGGAAGAATTCCCTGAGCTACACAAGTATCAATGACCTCTGTGCAAAAATGTTATTCCACCATTTGACATGCTGTTTAGCAGTGGTATAATGACCATATATAATTATCTGTCTTTTTTTATCAAAATGCAACCTGAAAATACATGATTTGTATGCAATAAAAACTAAAACTGAAAAAAAAAAACTGTACAGTTACAGTGGCAAGTATCGAGATCCACTGAGCTGACCCTTTTACAGTCCAAAGAAGCAGAAACTTCAGGAAATTAAAAAGGGTAGCAGCTTAAAACCACTTTTTTGTGGTCACACTAAATATTTACATTTATGGCATTTAGCAGACACCCTTATCCAGAGTGACTTACAACTCATACAATCTTACAATCCAAGCAATTGTGGGTTAAGGACCTTGCTCAAGGGCCCAACTGTGGCAGCTTGACAGTGGTGGGATTTGAACCCTGGACCTTCTGGGCAAGAGGTCAGTACATTAACCACTAAGCTGCCACAGTCCTATACTGACTTTTGCCTGCAAAAGCATTTTTCTTCTAAAAATTGTATTGTTGTTTTTTAATTTTGTTGAACTGTACTTGTACTCCTGTCTGTCTATCTGTCTGTCTGTCTGTCTATCGTGGGACTGTGGTTGCCTAGTACTGGACTATGGACCAGTAGGTCCAGGGTTCAAGTCCCACCTCTGTATTAATTGTAAGTCGCTCTGGCTAAGGCCGTCTGCTAAATAAATGTAAATCTCTCTTTTTGTTTTCATGGAAATGCACGATGGCTCGGCGGGTAGCACTGCTGCCTTAAAGCAAGAAGGTCCCGGGTTCAGTCCCAGGGTGGAGCAGCCTGGGTCTTTTCTGTGTGGAGTCTGCATGTCCTCCTCATGTCTGCATGAGTTTACTCCTGGTACTCTGGTTTCCTCCCAAAGTCCAAAGACATGCGTGCTAGGTTAATGGATGTCTTTAAAGTGGCCCTTAGTGTGTGACTGTATGTGAGATTGTGTGTGCGTGTGCCCTATAATGGAGTTGCTGGGTAAGCACCGGCTGACACGTGACCCTGTGTGGATTAAGCAAAAGAAAATGAATAGATGGATCTTACAATGAAGTTGGGACATTGTGTAAAACGTACATAAAAACGGAATATGATGCTTTGCAAATCCTTTTTAACCTATAATAAATTGAATACACTACAAAGGCATGGTTTTTAATGTTCAAAGTTTACTATAAATGTCATTATTTTTTGCAAATATTCCCTCAGTTTGAATTTGATGCCTGCAACACGTTCCAAAGAAGATGTGACAGGGGCATGTTTACCACTGCGTTACATCACCTTTCCTTTTAGCAACATGCAATAAGCATTCGGGAACTGAGGACACTAATTCTGATAGACACTCCCCCTAAATAGGAATTCATATTTCAAATGCAAGAGAGGTGCCGAGGCGATCGATTGCAGGAGGTTGTGCAGCCGAGTCCAGGTGCAGCCGGGTAGTGTGTCAGGATCAAAAGGATCGCATGAGTTCTATGTACCCAGATTAAATTTATATAGAGCATGACCTATTTACCATAGACAATATCCCTTGTGCTTTTATGCCATCTGATATTGAATTTTTACTCTTGAGAAAGATACTGCGCAGAAAGCTGGACCGTCCTGTGACTTCACATTCTGACTTTTTGCTGTGATAAGCAGTTTCTCTTTCGAATAAATGAATTCCAGAATTGATCTTTCTGTGAAATAATCACCGTCATAAAACACCATATAAGATATTTATAGGCAACGAAAGCTGAATCATCATACAGCTAACCAAGCATACCATAAAAAAATGTAGATTTCAGACACCGCGAAGTCCACACACTTTCTTAGTGCAACTCTCTTCTACCCCTGGTCCTGCTCGAGCCATTCCGACTGCTTTTCTGCCCTCTTTTATGTTCTTAATCTAAAGTGTCGGCTGCATTGTCGCCCTGTCCTCCATTTGCTCTTTCCCTCCCTCCCTCTCGCTTTATTTCGCTGCTTCTCACTTTTGTTTTCTAGACAGCTGTATAATTACAGCGTCTGCTCTGTCAGAGCGAGGCATTATTTTTCAGGTAATGTGCCACTACCTGATCCGAGCGTGTGTGTCTGTGGATGTGTGTGTGTGGATGCCAGAGGAAGGGTTCAAACAGACTACAGAAAGATGACCCAGGCTATATTTGGATAGTGTAAACTACAATAGTCAGGCTCATGAGAGCACTAGTGCACAATCCTGTGCATTACATTTACAAATAGATACCAGAACGTGAACACATTGTGCGGCGATAGTGGTTCTTTATGAGTGAATTTCGAATCTGTACATTGAAAGTGCCTCTGTTTACTGTAGGAGTGAGTCTCAAATCCATAATACCATGGATAGATACCATAGTAAACAAGCATATTGGATGGCACTGGCAGAAATAGCTCTGGCTGTCTCCACCATGTTTCCCTTTGGGGTAGCATCTACACACTTAGTTATTGTGTTTATTAAATACAGATAAGCGACGCTTAATAACCACCTGATCAACGTTCTTTCACTTTACCGTACGTAAAATGTAAAACAACTGTACATGTTGTAGTCTTAAGCTTGCCAAGTTAAAGGTGCAGTAAGTGTATTATCACTTTCACTTCTATTTGCACCATTTTTAAATGCAATTTTATATCAATTTACTTTGATAAAAAAGTAAAAGTTTGTACTCGGCTTAACACGCCTTCACATTTATATATGCACAACGCTGGTCATGTGACCGCTGTGACCTCCTAATAAAAACTGTCCTGAAATTAAAGGTTTAAAGCATTGAAATATTGATACTGCATAGCCCGTTATGGAAATGAGTGTTTCTTGAAACAAACTCATTCCTTTTTGGTTGTGTGCAGTCAGAGAGGTTTATTCACATTTATATTCCATTGTGAGTGATTACATTTTGGTCCCACAGCTTGTGCGATTGTTAATGTATTCTTGTAACAGCAGAAGCATGGGGTTGCGTATTTAAGCACTACTGTGTTGTTTCAATGACACATTAGTAGTTACAATGGACATATTCATTTGTGTTTTGGTAATTTCATGTCTTTTATTTTCAGCAATTATTTGGGTTTCATGGATTGGATTTTAGGTTTGATTTTGAAATTAACTCGCGCAGATAATGTGAGGCAGTGATTAGCACATCCATCTTTCTTTCCTCACATTTATGGCAACGCTACAGTTCTTAAGGGGGTGTGTTCACACACCAAATATATCTCTTCCACTAAACAGCAGGACATGTATAGAATATACTGCTTCATAGAATGTAATAGGAATAATATACAGCGTCTACAGCAATTTGTACATCCAATACAATGAATTGATATTGAAATGATAAACCAAAAGAATGAAAAGAATTGCTTTGGGTTGCTGAGGTAACAGTTAGGAGAAGGTTTAGGCGTAGCGTTATTCAGCTCCAGTAATCATTACGTCAATAAAAAGTCTGTGTGTGAATATGTGTGTTTGTGTATAATAGGTTGATAAGCAACTTTGCTGAAAAGTGAATATGGAATGCATTAACATGAGACAAATGCCTCTGAATGTGTGTAAGTGTGTCTGTCAGCTCTCCTGCCACATTCGTCACTAGGTGACGTTGGCCCATGGTTGCCATCTCCCATCTTCTCTCTCCAGCTCATTTTCTCCGCTTTCTTTCTCTCTCCCATTTTATTTCCACTAAAGTCACTAAGAGTCACAGCAACCTGTCAAAAATGATATTTAATGTGCAACATACATCAACACTCACCGGTTCACTGCACCGTATACTCAAGGCATGTGGCACAGGATGTTTTTTTTTTTTTTTGGGAGATCTCTCTGTGTTTCCTTAAAAATTCCTGCACTCTTATACTGGCACTTAGCATCAGTCAGGTGGATAGCCGTATTTCTTACATCCTTACATTTTATTTTCCCATTATGTGCTGGTCTCTCTCTGACACACATACACAAACGCACACGTTTGACACGAATTACAATGGACAACTGCAGCTAATTAATGCTAACCTCAGTTAATTACAGCAAGTCTTTTGACCCTTTTGGGTTTTTTTAAATGCATTTTGCCATTTTAGTTTTTTAAAAAAGCAGTAAAAGAGGTGAGGACAATAAAAAAACAGCGCTCATTAGTCAGAGGTTTTCGTCTCATCGTACTAACATAAGGTACTCACAATTATAACAAGACAAGGTACACACACACACACACACACACCTTTTTAGAATGGACGAATCCAGACGAAGATCAGAAACAGCCCCGTGTTTTTGGATGTGCTCGAGCTCGAGTGTCCTGTTCTGGGATTCTCAGTGTTTTGCTCTGATACGGACATCAGCAGCTTTATTTCTTCTCCTTCTTCTTCCATTCTTAATCTCTGTTAGACCGAAGGCTCTCAGAAGGCCTCCTGAACTCCCTGTTGCTTTCTGTTTCCTGGATCAAAATAAATTGTGATTGCGTCTTACTTCCATCAAACACAATCCGGACCTGCTTTCTTAAGTCCTATCGTGCTGAGAGAGCAAGGTGGAAAGATTAATAGAGATTAATTACATTTGGGTTACATTCATTCGTCTGGCAACCACTGTTTTCCAGAGCTGAAATAAAAACGATGCAGAATACTTATAATAATAATTCTTCGTTTCAAACGTGTACACGCCGGATGCAGTGCTTTGTTTTTTTATAATACAGTCGATTCCGGTTAAATGGGACCACATCGCGATCGTTTTGGTCCTAATAACCGGCTGGTCCGATTAAACATACATGCCCTATGGTACAAGACGGGACGTGCTATGTAACATATTAAATGTTTATTAAACCTTTATTGTACGATTTACA
>JAVSBV010077033.1:0-10090 GCA_033117975.1 Parotocinclus spilosoma | reverse complement strand
ACCTTCCAAAGAGTTCAACTTTTGTCTCATCGGTCCACAGAATGTTTTCCCAAAAGGCTTGGGGATCATCAAGATGTATTTTGGAAAAATTGGGATGAGCTTTAATGTTCTTTTTGCTTAGCAGTGGTTTTCTTCTTGGAACTCTGCCATGCAGGCCATTTTTGTCTCTTTCTGATGGTGGAGGCATGGGGTCTTTTGTAACCTCTTGGATGAGTCGTCGCTGCACTCTTGTGGTAATTTTGGGCGGCCAGCCACTCCTGGGAAGGTTCACCACTGTTCCATGTCTTCACCATTTGTGGTCACTGTGGTTCTCTGGATTCCCAAAGTTTTAGAAATGGCTTTATAACCCTTTCCAGACATGATAGATCTTAATTACTTTCTTTGTTACTTTGGATTTTTTGGATGTGTAGCTTTTAAGGATCTTTTGGTGGTTTTCACTTCGTCAGGCAGGTCCTATTTAAGTGATGTCTTGATTGAGAACAGGTGAGGCAATAAACAGGCCTGGGTGTGGCTAGTGACAATGTACTCAGGTGTGATAAACCACAGGTATAGTATGTTTTAACAAAAAGAACTAAAGGAAATATCTGACCTCTATAATTGCAAACAAAGGTTTCTGTGCCAAAAATGTAATTACATTTTTCTATTATATCAAATTGTTATTTCATGCAATAAAAAAACTAAATAATAATCAAAAATCTTGCAATGTGATTTTCTTTTTGTTTTTAGATTTTATCTTCCACAGCTTTACCTACGATAAAGTCGAAAAACTGGCAAAATCGGAAGTATATCACATACTTATTTTGAAGTATATATATATATATATATATATATCACTATATTTCACATTCCAAGCCATGTCATGTGACTGTGGTATAACTGAGGTAGAACATTTGGTGCATTTGAAATATGCACTATTTAATGAACTATTTATTGTTAATATACTAATGTTAACATTAGTAATGAACTATTTATGTACTACAAATTGTGTGTATACAAGTACTTATTACATGACTATTAAACAACTGTTAATAATAATGTGTTCTAAAAATACTGGTGAAACTTGAGCATTTAATGTTTATTTTTTCATATATTTAGTTTTTTCAGACAAATAAATGACGTTTAATACATGACAAGTACCATTGTCAGCTAAATTAAAACATTAATATTAATAAACCGTATTACTCCAAAGTTTTGTGAGAGCACCGTTAGGCTTTTTGAGGTTTCTGCTGGTTTATGCGAATAAAGGTCAAAATGTCAGCGTTCCCTTTTTCATGTTGCTCATTGCTGCCCCATATAGTGTTCTACCCAGAAAACACTAAATAGTGATCAATGAATGGGTAAACATGTGGACCATTTCAGACATATTGCTAGTTTATGGCATCAGTTGTTCTGCTGAGCATCTGAACAGGTGAAATGAAAGAGATTATGGTATGATCTTTTGTTGCCAGCAAGTGTGCCAACAGCTGTATCAAGGAAACAATTCAATGCACTACTCTCAGACGACTGCACCACGAATCAGATTTGTCTTCTAGCAGTGGTGGCTCATTACTTGGTACTGGATTGATGACCAGAAATATGAGGGTTGAAGTTCCACCAGTGCTACTGGACTTTTGTGGAAGACACTTCATTGTGCATGGATTCTAAGTTTTCCATCAATTGCATACTGTTTCAAATAAGGGAACTGAACTACTTGAGCTGTGGTTGTTCCGTTGGTGTGCAAAACCGCATTAGCAAAAAAAAAAATAAATGAAACTTTTTATTTTAGGACTATTGAGATTAGGACTACTGAGATCTTTATCTCAGTAGAATGCCAGCAATAACTAATGGAAAATTTCTATGAAACCAACAAGATAAAGTTGACCTTGCTGACCTTTCTATCACTCCAAGGTTTAGACAGGTTTGATTTTATGCCTTAAAATACCTAAAAATGCAGAGCAAATACTAAATAGAACCCAAGCCTTTACTCTTGAGCCTACATCAAACAACAAAGTCTTACTTAACGTAAAAACCATTTCATCAGCCAGGGGTACATTCAATCATAGTAAGGCTAGGTGGAACTGATTTGGCTGTTATTTTGGTGGTCAATATCTTGACACTAAGAAATGGATGGATGGATACATACCTTGGGCTTAGCTCTGGGCTTCAGCTGCTCTAGTTTTTTAGCTGCAGCCTCAATGGATGCAGCAGCTCCCAAAAGCTCCGTCTCCGCGATCACTGTAGGATCTTCTGGGTCTACCCACTCCGAGCCTAGCATGGGGACATGGGTCACAGTTGAGGAAACTTTTGTACAGTTTAATTAGATGATATATTATTCATTTGCATTTCAAGCAACAGATGACAACATTGGAAGTACCAAATAATTTTTAAAAAACCATACAGACAGCTAAACCAAACCAACAATACATATTAATTAATATGCGACTTGGGCACAGGCCATGTCCTCCAGCTAACTGCTGCTCAGTGTGTGAAAATATATTTATATTCATAGCATTTGGCAGAATTCTGCTATCCAGTGTTACAGAATTGCTTAAAAATCTGGAACATCCACTTTGGCTGCATCACAACTGTATGTCACTGTACTATACACATTCCTGGGATTCCTTAAGGTGTGTGGGCGAGCTTCATCCTGCTGAAAAATGCCAGTTGAAGGCCCTGCCACAAGAGGCAACAGGATGTCCTGCATGTATTGCTGAGCTGTTAGTCTTGCTCGTATCACTACTAGGGGTGGCCAACGATCATCTGCAATGGCTCCACAGATCGTTGCTCCAGAGTAAAGCATGGATTACAGTGCTCACCATGAGGCCTCCATGCATGAACATGACCATTATCAGATCCGTAAGAGAACCTGATTTCTTCGAGAAAGATGATACGGTTTCAATCCGTAGCAGTTTAGGTTTCTTATTAATGATACCACTGCAAACAAAGATGATGGTGGATGGCTGCCAATGGCAGGACGTGTAATGGGTGTCGAGTCAACACATTTCCTTCTGCTAAACACCTGGAAATGGTCGAGGCAGAAACAGAGGTATATAGTGAAGGTGCTACCTGTGCCTTGCTGGTGAACAATAAAACTGTTGGAGCTGTGGATTAAACAATTCTCTCTGTTGGTGGAATATCTGGGGTGCCCAAAAACTGTTGAGATTTGTCAGAATAGCCGAGATGGTGGTCAATACGTTGAATCAACCATCTTGTTTCTCTCATTCAATTGATGCACCCTCCCTCTAACCACCCATGTGGTAAGTACCACTTTAATGTTTAAAGTGTAGCTTACACAATAGTATTCAAGTATTTAGCATTATAGTAATTCTTTACAAACTTTTAATTGCCTATGAAATATCCCGTCTTTAACAGTCTATATACACACAGATAGTGTTTTTGAAGATTACAATGACACCTGAGAAACACAACCCCCAGCCCTCCACTTTATGCTGCCTCATACTTACCTCCATCTGCAGCAGAGAAAACAAAAACAGTGACATTAGAGAAGAGAAACTAAGAAGCCCAGTGTACCAATGACAGAATTAACTGGAAATTGGTTTGCTTTATATAAGGGCCAAAAGCATGCATTGCCCATTTTAAATCTAGTGCTGGGTAGTATACCAGTTCATTGGTTAGGCTGCTGCAAAAAACACTAGCAACTTGCTCCGTCATCTCAACAGGAAACGAGAGTTGGGACACGGAGTTTCCATAATTTTTTTTGCATAGCGTTCTTTGACAGTTATTTCATGTGCCTCTTAAGTCACCATTAAATACAATATGGAAAGATTTTATGTTTCAGAATAAGATTTTTTAAAAGGTTGGTTACGTCACAATGTTCTCTTAGAGGACCCCAAAACAGCAAAAGAGCTGATTTGTTTTATTTAAAGAGCATTAGAATTATATTGTAGAATAATATTGTTGTCATGATTCATAAAAAAACTCACTATTAAAAATCCAAAGTGCTACAAATATTTGGTCATACTGCCCAGCACTACTACATGCAGTACAGTGCTTTAATTAGCAAAACTCACTATGTGTGGTAGGAACTGCTGTTATACGTGGCTAGAATATATACTAGGCTAGGATACTAACATGGTGGTTAGTGTTGTGCATGTGTTCACCTTTCATGGTTTCAGCTGTCTGGATGAGCTCAGTGACTGAGCTGGCAACTTTCTTTGACAGTGCAGCTAGCTGCTGCCTGTGTTCTGATGTAGGTTTCTGGAGAACCTAAATTTGAAAGACAGCCAACAAATCAATTTTATATGTAATTTTATACAACTTCCCTACATCAATGTTTCTGATAGTTAATTGAAATCTTACATCTGAAATCTGAAATGTAAAATTTCCTGCATGCAACTCCGACCTAAAGTCCCTTTAAAGCAACATTCCATTGTGATAAGCACTATAATACACTGCAATAATGGATGTCTAATTATGGGATATTTTATTTTGAAATTTTGATCCTCTAATCCTTGTAAGCAGTATCTATGAAAAAATAATTTTAAATAAATGGACATGAGAAGAGAGGTATCAAAATACCAGTATCAAAAGCATATATTCGTGAAACTGACCAGTGGTTGTGAGACTTGGCTTTTATAACAAATTTTAAAAAAATATAGCTAAGACTGAAAATTCAAACAAATTCATATTCCTGTTTTTAGAATTTTAAAATAAGTTCTTGGTATGACAATAAATAGGGTCAAACAACGATTTTTTTCGTTGCTCTTTGGGAGCACCTGAGCTCTGTTTTTGAAAATACATTGTTAGTGGTGATGTATAAAAAAAAACAACCACAACAAAAAGAAAACAATATACATATAATATTTTGAGGTCAGAAACAGATGCTGGATGAGAAAATCTCACAATCTCTCTGTTCTTGTGATTAGGTCAGGGCTCTGAGCTCAAGGTTTACCACGCAAAAATCACCCAACCTTGTCTTTATGGACTGAGGCACACTTCTGCTGCAACTAGAAGCATGTTTGGCATTACGCTTGTTTATGCAAGAACAGGTTCGGCCAAATTTCACAAACTAAATTGTTGCAAAAGTGGCATCCTGTTACAGAATCACTCTTGAATTAAGTGAGCTCTTTAGAATAACTCATTCTTTCACAAGTGTTTGCAAAGGCAGACCACATGGCTAGGTGCTTGTTTGTATACACATTTGACAATGAGATTAGACAAAACTCATTAATTCAGTAATTAAGATACTTGTCCCAATACGTTTGACCAGTGTATAGCGCATTTTGTTCGCCTCATAAGTGGCTAGATGTAGACGTACAAACTTAATCGAATTGTCTGGTTGAATATCCATTGCATAAAACACTAAATAACTAGAACATAAAAGTGCCCTTGGCAGAGGAAACACCAATTAGCTTGTCAAATATATCTTGCATATTGCAGCCAGACTGAGAAACTTTAGACCAAAGATGCATAACTAAGACAGTACCAGATTGGCCTAAAGTGACTAAAAATACACGCACCAGAAGGACATGCTCGAGCAGGTCGATGTATCCGGTGGAGCATTCAAGGCCGTAAAATTGGGCTTTGTTCTTCACATCCTCAGGCACCTCCTGATGAAACGCAGCTTGCTGAGGGAGACAGACACAACATTAAACATGGTGCATGTGATACCTGCACATTACACACGGCAGGTCCCAAAATTAATGCTTAGTCAGTCAAGTCGTTGAAAACAAAGCTATGTTCAGAACAAATAGTCTGCTACTGCTGTTTGTGCAGACTACTTGTAGGTGGGAGATCATTAGTGATCTTGGGAAGTGATTTCACATTATCCTGAACTCTGTGATGCTTTCGTCATTTCTGTTATTAGAGTTGCTAATTTAGCAGTGAGGTGAGGACTGTGGGACTGTGGTGGCCTAGTGGCTAAGGAACTGGACTCTGGACCAGAAGGTCCAGGGTTCAAATCCCACCGCTGCCAAGCTGCCATGGTTGGGTCCTTGAGCAAGACCCTTAAACCACAATGGCTTGGATTGTAAGACTGTATTCATTGTAAGTCGCTCTGGATAAGGGCGTCTGCTAAATGTAAATGTATCTGTGCATGTGTGAAAGAGTGAGAGTGCGCATGAGAGAGAGAGAGAGAGAGATAGATAGATATGATGGTTATTAGCACCTTGCAGGTGAACAGCATGTCAGAGATAGCTTTGCGACTCATGTTGGCAGTGGAAATGACGTCCTCCTGCTGACCCGAGTTGCCTGCTGCCACAGCCTTGGCTGTAGCTACAGTGATGCCCTTGGTCATGCGTATGAGCTCTTCTGGTGTAGCACACTTCTCTGGAGTGTCCTTGGACTGGAAAACCTGCACAAAAGACAATTCATTCAAACCGACCTTGCAACTTGGCTCAGATTCTCTATTGAACCTAATAATGGTTTGAAGTCTATTTGTAATTAAATGTAGTTTGCTTGGTTACAAAAAAAGGTTTTGGATATCACGTCTCAAACATATTTGCTTGTATGTAATCAAATAACTCACAAACATGTTTGACAAATATGTATCATAAACAGGCATAAAACCAGATAAATACGTGTTATAAGAAGAGTAAAAACTTGTGGACTCTAGTTTAGACTGGTTTTAGCAATGGAAAATGGGATTATATAGTACTTTATTAGGCTCTTTATTAGAATACAAGTGGAAAATGCAGTATTAAAGAAAATAGCTTCTGTAGACTGTAGTGGAAAGTATTAAGTTTTCTTGAATCGCTGGTGTATTTTAACTCTCAAGGGAAATGCAGTAACTCTTCTTTTACATTTTGCAAAAATACAACCCCTATGCTTGTAAGACATTTGGTGTGTATACTTATAATTGATATATGATACAATGAGACATTATCTTATTTATTTTAGAATCATTATGAAACGAAAAAAGGCTGGTCAACTGAAGACTTGTGATGAACAGGATATATGATACATTCTTTTGTGGTATATGTATATAAATCATAACGGTTCCTAAAGTTGTACAATACGCTGATGCATTAATAACAGCTCTTCAGTAGAGACAGTATTTTCATTGTTAGGTTTAGTATAGACTGTTGGACTTGTTAAATACTGCTGGTCTGGCAGAAACCTGATAAGGAGCATCAACTCATTAGTGACGAAGCTGACCATAAACACTGCCCACTCTGATAAGCACAGCAGGACACTCCAGTTGCCAAGGGGTCCAGGTGGAACACAGGCAGTAAATGCTCCCAACGTATCCATCAATGTACAGCAGTGTATGACGTGGACTTTGGAGCCTTTCTGCTGAGCCCTAAATCCTATTAGACTGCACCTAACTAATCCCAATTCATGGCCAGGATGGAATAGGGATAATGCATATTAGCATAATTTAATTAGACTCACTTTGAACAAATCAGTCTGACATTTCTGCCATGTCGCTGTTGTTTGGAGAAAGTTAATGGGGTCTGATTTCATTAGATCCATGTAGGACTGATGTTTGATTCATGACAGTTAAGTATTTAAACAGATGCGAGGCCATTATTCGATGTAACGAATTGTAAACTGTGACATACAGTCAGCTCCTGTTTGATGAACTCAATGGTAGCCTCAAGAGCCCTCGTCCCACGAGTGGCTTCATCCTCCACTGCTTTTACTGTTTTTAGGAGAGATGTCACATTGGTCACCATCACCTGAAAATCGAGAGAGAGAGAGAGAGAGAGGGAGAAAAAGAAAAAAAGAGTAAGGAGTTAAGCAGATTGCATTGAATGATATATAATGTTAATAAAGCGTCAGTTCTTCTAGGTACAAAAAGAATACAAGAGCTGAAAATGACATGTAAACCAGCAGAGGGAGCAGTGATCACATCACAGTAACAGAAAGCTTATCATGAATTCTTGAAATCATCCACTTAATTGAATATTATCCAATATTTAATTAATCAGTGAACATTATTTTAAACATTAACATGGTTTATTTAACACTAATTGTTGTCCTACTGAGATCCTTCATTATATGTACTCCAAGCATAGAGTGGTGCTTCCAGGTTTGGAACCCCCTAAAGTTTTCTATATTTCATTATTGCATTTATATGACAAGTCCCAAGATTAGAGAAAGAAAGTCCTAAAAGTAAAATAACAAGAACCCAGATAAACAAATTAGATAAAAATGTTATACTATTTATTGAGGAAAATATTAAATATCAGAGACTGGCAAAAGTATGTGAACATCTAGAATTGGCAGATAATTTGAAGGTGATACAAGCTGTATCAAAGGGAACAAAGCATGAACAAAGATTTCTGAAAATCTCAGAAAGAGTTGGGGTTGAAAGGTTGCAAAAGCATCTCTAAAGAATTTGGACCAACCCACAGAACGTGTACCAGTGTAGGTAAGAACTGTTCTTTACCCCAGGGTGGTAATATTGCCATGACTATAAATTTGGAATTAAACCAGCAAATTTAGAGGAAAATGTAAATACATTTGTTCCAGCACTGAACCTTAAGAGAAAGTGGGTCATGCAGCAAGGCAGCAAAACAGAACACACAGTTCATGCGAGGAAACCCACCAACATCCCAAGGCTGAAGCTGTACTGTATAGTGGAATGCACCAAAATGCATTCAAGCTGATCAAAACTCCTTGAAAGGGACTGAATAGCAATGACCAGAAATGTTTAGTTGCAGTTATTGCTGCACAAGGGGGTCACACCAGATACTAAAAGCAAAGGTTCACATACTTTTGCCATTCACAGATATGTAATATTGGACATTTTTTGGTTCTCTTTATCTACTTTTGGAAATTGTGTAAAATTTTTGCTCATATTTATGATGCAATAAAGAAAAAAACATGATCTTTTAACTATGGTAAGGCTTAGGACTACTAATCATAAAGGTGATTTGTGCCAATCCCAGTTTGCCAAGATTGGTCTGTTGAGCCCTTAAGGAAAAAATGCTCAGCTCAACAGAAGTCTCTCTTGATAAGGCCTGCTAAGTGCTATGAACGTAAATGCTGGACATAGCAGTATGTGGTATTTGAACTAGAAAGCAGCTTGTTTAGTTTGATGGGCTAGACACAACTGGCCATGGCTGAGTGAGGAAAGACCAAGAAAGGATCAATGAAAAAAAATGTTCAGCAAAGCTAGGGATTCTTTAGTCAAGGCAGTGTGATCAAACTATACAATTTTGCTAATTGCATAGTATCTTTTCTTTAATTAGTTGCCAATTAAATGTGCTAAATCCACAGATAGCATAGTTTGCATATTAGTGCCTGGGTATATCTCGTTAAAAGTTTTCATTTTCTAATCTTTACAAATCTTCTCCATTAAGGAAAATGAAACATTTCGATGAAAAGGTAAAGACTACAATCCAGATCCATAATACTTGCTAACGCTCGTGCTAACAGTTGAAGTAATACATGCACATGCTGACCATGTAAACAATCTGTGGTGCAATCAGTAATCAGTCTAATCCTTTGTAGGATCAAAAAGTTCTATCTAGAGAACGCCCTACATAAGAAGTAGGTAGCAAGGACACTCGCTAGATATATAGACAGACCCAGTGAATACTCTGTAAAAGCATTGGTGCACTCAGGTAAATCTCTCATCTTGCTCAAATGCTCTTAAGTAAATTTTCCATTCAGGTTTTTTTTAAAAAGAAAGTGAAAATGTGAACAAAATGTTTTGAGAGTAGGATAGCATAAAAAATAAAAACATGAAATAACTGGTACTACAGAGGCATAGCTGCTGCTGCCTGTGAACTTCTGTCCAAAGTACCATAGGACAGAATAAATTAGATGCTAAATTAGTATAACAGCAACTGCGCTACTTCTATTTTGAACACACTAAAGTATTAGGGCTGAGGGGGCACAGGACTGAGGGTTTGGTTTTTAAGGACTCTCAGACAAAGGTAAATGCTATAATTTCTATTTCTAATCTAATGCTTTTCTCCAGCCAATCTGTTTTTAAGGTATGATCTCACAAATCCCCACAGTATACTTCTCACATCAAAAATGCCAGGCAGCGAGAAAGACAGGCAGAATGTCTATGATCGGGTCTATGATCATAGAGATTAGCTCTGTCCCCTGCTGGCCGATCACACACACAGACACACACACAGACACACACACAGACACACACACAGACACACACACAGACACACACACAGACACA
>JAVSBV010077012.1:0-10090 GCA_033117975.1 Parotocinclus spilosoma | reverse complement strand
ACAATAAAGGTTTAATAAACATTTCATATGTTACATAGTACGTCCCGTCTTGTAACATAGGGCATGTTTGTTTAATCGGACCAGGCGGTTATTAGGACCAAAACGATGTGCCTGCCGATGTGGTCCCATTAACCGGAATTGACTGTATAATCGAAATAAATTCTAATCATATTTAAGCTAATGAAATAGAGAACATTTATTATTATGGAGAGTATAATAAGATAGAGAAACCCGAACGGATCCTTCCTAAAACGAGCTATTCAGCTTTAGCCTTAACCCATAGCCCTAATCTAATCTATAGTATAAAGGTAGGTCTTTAAAAGTGACGTAATTGAGCGAGGCGCTGAAGTGCCGTGGGCGGGGCTTAGAACAGTAGCCACGCCCGTTGTGTCGGGTATGCGCGTTGAGGCGTGCACGCGTCTAATGACACTCAATAAGGAACACAATGTAAAGTAACCGTATACTTGTGCTAAAGTCAGAACACAAAGTATTAATGAAAAGTTCCTAGAGTAACTCATGTATATAACGTAGTTTTATACGTTATTCTTTATTTAATTAGATAATAATAGCTAAGTGGACTGAGTGTGGTGATTGGTCTCAGGCTTTATCGCCTAACCCTGTACTGGAGCTTCATAACCGGAGATCCTGGACGTACTGGACATACTGGAGCTGGATGTCTTATTCTTTTCGGTTTGAACTGAATCTACGAGTCCTGCTTCCATGCAAACTGGAGTTAGAATTGATGAAGTGTCCGGGTAAGAGAAATAAACCTTTATTTCCTTTTGTTTATGTGGGAATAAATCAAAAACCAAACGGGAAGCAGCTGAAGTGTTTGTGAGGAGCATCAGTAGACGTTCGGTCCTGAAATAGTTGAACTCTTTAAAATATTTACTTCAACTTATATTTTGCTAGTAGTTTCTTATCACAGTAGAACCCACGCACCTGGGTGTTTTGGCAGAATAATTAAACATTTAAAGGACGACCCATTCAACTGAAGTCAAATATATATAATAATAATAATAATAATAATAATAATAATAATAATAATAATAATAATCAGTTAAACTTATATAGGTCGCTTTACACGTAGTACTTTTTACAGTAGAATATTGTCACGAGCTTTTTAAATATTTACTCCCACACTAATCTTAGACAGTGGTATGGACAAATGTAATAAATGTTATAAGCAAGAAACCTTCGAAAGATCAATACTCAAAAAGGGACCCAACCTCCTTGGGCAGCCCAGATGGCCATTTCTGTCTCATGTCATTCAAAATGGGCTATTAAGATCCAAATTAAGCTTACAGTGTCCAAATATATGCTAGTCTTTCTGGTTTTAGCAGGGCTAACTCCATCCCATAATGAATGGTGGTTTCTGATGGGGATGAACGCCCATATAATATACAGTATGATGAAGTTTTCGGCTTTTGTTGTAGCTGGGAAGCCAAGCTGGTGTCTGTGGGCCACAGATGGAGAGTGGGACCTGTAATGTGGGAGTCTTGTAGGAGGCAGATTGTCTGTAGATTCAACCTCTGATCTTTAAAGTGCCATGCCCAAAGTCTTCCTTTACTTTTTTCAGTCTTTTCTCGTGCTGTTGACAGTTTTGCTCCTTCCTCAGATCAGACCCTGTAAAAACGGCTGTGAACACAGTTCTATATCCAACAGCCCTCACCTTTTGACAAGCCCAGACCCACTCTGCTGTAGTTTATGGGTCAGATGTTTGGACTGTCAGATTTGTCCTTTACAGGAGCAAACATATTGTCCTCTTGTGAAATCCTGATTTTGTGTGCGTGTTCATTTAGAACACTGCCTGGTGAAAAGAGGAGACTTCTGACATCCCATATGTTACAAATTGTAGGCCCAGTGCTGTTTACTTTGAGCCTGCAATTGACCTAAAGGTTTTTCCTCTATTCTTTTCATCTGTATCAGATATCCAGAAAGTTTTGGATCAGGATTTGTAGACCTGAATGAGCCTGTTTTGAATTTAGTACAGCAACTGTCTTTGGTCTGATGTCAGTCGATATAATGAGTTCGGAAGCTTTAATGACAGATGAACGATCCAGGCTGAATGTTCACCTGTTGCCTCATCAGCAATAATGCATGTCTCAGGCTTTTTGGTCCTCAGGGCCAAACAACGGGGGCAGCAGCGCTGGGAGAGGAACACTGGAGCATGCCGACACATAATCCCATACTAATCCCTGCTGAATGTGTGCAGACCAGTCTTTTGATTGAGTGCGACTGGGGAGCTACTCTGCTCCTGAGCGAGGACCGGTTCTTGTTCCCATCGCTCGTGATGGGCTTAGTGAGGTTTGTCTTGCCGTTTTATGAGTTCACAGCAGCGCAGGAATCGTGAGGGTTTTTTCCTGTTCAAGTCCTTTCCTGCTTATTTTTGTTACAGGGTTTGTAGAAGAACTCAGGGGTCAGAACTTTAGGTCATGGAAGTCATCGTTGGTTTTGCATATGTAAAACTCTTTGGGTTGAAATAATCTTAACAGTATATTAGAGCCCTTTGGGACTCTTACACATAAATTAGCATTGGAGGCTAATAGCAAGAGGCTAAACTGGAAGCTAAATGCTTTGCTGTATTAACACAGTAAAGGTACTTCTCTTTTTACGATGGCCAGACTAATGCCATTTTAACCTCACAATGGGAGTCTAAGAATAAACATAAATACACATTCAGCAGAAACTGTTTTCTTTATTTTGAACATTTGTATGTATGTATAGTAGTGTGTAATAGTGTGTAATGGAAATCTCGTGGTGGGAGTGATGAGTGCTGGGTAATGTAGTGAAGAAAAGCCGTAGTCGTGTAACAGTCATTTTTGCTTATCACTTACAAAGCATTATGTAATAAATAACATTAGCTATTGAATACTTTATTAAGAAATTAAGCCTTATGTTAATGATTTTGCATAACTGTAGTTTAATTTAAGTGTATAATAGAATTCATTAATATAATATAAGCATGTTTAGGGTGCACTACATCAGCACTGTCCTGTGTCGACTGAAGCAGTGCATGACTTAAGCATGTTAAAGGTACTTATGCTGTGATATATACATTCATTTATTCATGTATTCATTATCTTCCAATTAATCCACCCGGGGTCAAGCCTAGAGCAAGCCAAGCAACTCTGGGCGCAAGGGCAGGAACAACCCTAGACGGGGCACCAATCCATCGTAGGGCACACACAGTCACACACTAAGGGCCACTTTTTATACATACATACATACACAAACAAGTCAATGCCAATTTGGAGTAATCAATTAACCTAACACGCATGTCTTTGGCCTGTGGGAGGAAACCGGAGTACCCGGAGTAAACCCACGCAGACACGGGGAGAACATGCAGACTCCACACAGAAAGGACCCAGGCCGCACCCACCCTGGGATTGAACCCGGGACCTTCTTGTTGTGAGGCAAGCGGTGCTACCCACCGAGTCACAGTGCTGCCCAAATAGTATATAGTGTAGTCTTATTTCTGCACTGCAGCACATCCAATTAAACTCATCTGATTCAAAGGCAAAAAAGCCCATTTGTGACACACAAACTGAGGCACTTTATTATTCTGTAGTGTGTTGCTGGATAATAGCACATTCAGATCTATAAAAGCAGGGACAATAGAAGATTAACAATAATACTCAGTTCTGAAAGGTAGAGTGTGTAACCTATAATCACACTGAGGACAGAAACAGCATGGTTTATGAGCCATGTAACTAAAGTGTGTAAGAGAAAATGCAAAGATGCAACACATTATGCTTGACCAGTTATACTTAATGCATGAATAAAGTACATGAGCAGAGGCGGGAGTTTAAAAGTTTACAAGTCTATCTTCTGTGTGTGTGTAATCAGATGCTGATTTGGTTTTTAGCTCACGTCTGGACTGTTCAAATTCGGTCGATTTGTTTTTAGAGACTTTTTTTGTATAACTTACTCGTGTTTGTCTGTACGACATTCCACATTCCAATACTTGTTTGTAATTGTGAATGGGATTACTAAGTGTGTCCTATTGTATGTAGTACTGCTTTGTTTGCTCTCAACTGCCTGTATATTCTCTCTGACCTTTAACTATATAAACTGGTTCATGTTCAGACGTTTCATCTCTGTTTCATCTCTGATCTTCCGTGTTGTTCGTAATACTGACTACCCATGAAAAAAGGTTTGGTGCCTTGGTTGGGTTCTTTGAAAGGTGCCTATTAATAAAATATATTATTATGTGTGTAACAGTTTGCAGTTTATGTAACAGTGTATTAAGTGTGTAACAGTTTAGGCTTCCATCTCGTGTTTTCAGTAGAATCATCTATGCTGTTTTGTTTGGTTATATTTACATTACAGTAGTGTAAAAAGACTATGTCATTCAGGTAATGTGGTCAGCATTCATTTGTATAACTGGCCAAATATACATCAACACTGGATGGTTTTTTTCCCCAAAGTACAGCATGATGCCATCACTTCCCCAGATATGACTCACCCTACCAGGCTGTCCACCTGATATAAAAGGAACTCAGTGTAGGCACTTTTAATGGTGGGGTTAGTTAATGCAGCCCATACTTAGCAGCATGCCTTGCCACACACTATTACACCCATAACCAGTACAAAAAACATTTTGACAAAACAATTTTCCCGGAGCAAAGTCTGCGTCCGGAATCACCAATAATTCTATTCACATGCACATGTGCTTTGTATGAGCAATTTGGTTTCCTCCCACTCATCAAAATTGGGTAGCACAGAAACATAAGTGTAAATCTGTTCAATAGGTCTACACACACACACGCACACACACACACACACACACACACACACACACACACACATCATTGTGGGGACATTACACTAACATAATGACCACTGTAGCTAATTAATGTTACACCTACACATAACCCTGACATTAACCTCAGTAACCTAAAGCAAATATATTGACTGTTTTGGCTTTTCAAAAGAATGTCACAGTTTTTATAAAAGAAATGAAAAAATAGGGACCGTAAGGTGTCCGCACAATGTGAAAAATGTTCGAGCTTTCTGTTCTGTCATTGTGAGGACAATTGGTCTCTACAATGTAATGCATACATGGAGTACACAGACACACACACACACACACACACACACACACACACACACACACACACACACACACACACACACACACACACACACACAAATCTTTCCTACAGTACTGCATTTAAATAAAATGCCAGTATGAATTTGACAAAAGTGACAAAAACACAACAGTTTCACAACTAGTTTATTAAATATTTGGAACTATCAATACGTCTATAGTTAAATTAATGTCATTGAAAATTGAACTATTCTATTCTTGTTCATGATGCAGGAAAGCAGTGCATGTTTCTTTGTGGTAATGAAAGAAAAGCTGAACTGGGTATAATCCTGGTCTGACGATTCCAACACAAAGACAACACAACAATACTGTAATTAATGCAACAAAATTGTGTGTTTATACAATATAGGACAGCTTCATATGGACATGTTTTGTATATAGAATATATAAGATATGCACTGATGGGTTGGGGTAGGATGGTGGTTAGCACTATCGCCTATCGTTAACTTTAATGTTCTCCCTGTGTTTGCATGAGTACTCGGTTTCCTCCTGCTTTCCAAAGCCATGTTAGCAAATTCTCTCTACTGTTCCTCTGTGAGTTTGTATATGACCTGAACTCGTCTGACCCTGTGCTGCCAGTCTCAGTGACTAACATACTGATCAGACAAAACAGAATGACCAATCAGAGATCAAATAACATTGATTATTTTGTTACAACTGCACGTATTATTAGGATACATTAGGCAACAAGTGAATTGTCGGTCTCAAAGTTTGTGTTGGATGCAGTAGATATTGGGAGGTATAAAGATCCTAGAGAGTTGGGTGGCCGAAGCTCATTGATGCATAAGATCAACAAAGGCTGTCTTGTCTGGTCCAATAAACTGTGCTACCGTGGAATGAGTCACAGCCTTTTATGAGAAGAATGTGTCACAACACAATACGTCAGAAATAAATTTTGGACCGATGAAAGAAGAGGGTTAATTGATGAGTCCTGTTTACTTTTGCACCACTTGTCTAGGAAAGATATGATGCACTGTCAAAAGAAAACAAGTGGTGATGCTCTGGGTGTGATTCTACCAGAAAAACAGGGTCCTGGGTCCAGGAATGAATGTGGACATCTGATTGACAGGGACTACCTTGCTAAAAATCACTGAGGATCAGGAAGTATTTCATATTTTGGCACATGGGTGTATGTCAGTGTGAGGAAGAATGTGTCAGGAACAGCCTGGTAGCAACATCATCCTGCATGGCTCTCTTCTGGTGCTTTTCCCTTTCCACAGCATGCCTGTACTGATCCTACTATATAAACTACCTGGTTCATGTGAACATCCTTAGTTCCTCCAATTGCTCATTTTACACACAACTGCTGTTATATGGTTCCTGCTTTCTGGTTCCTGTTCTCTTATTAAAGTTTCCCTTGCTTGTTCTCTTGTGTGTTAGCTGTGGGCATTTGTCTTGTCTTTAACCCTCTAATATCCCAGTGCTGCACTTGCTTACAGTAAGCTCCTCTGTTTAGATTTACATTGCCTTGTTGTATTTGCAGTGTATGTTAGCCCCTGTTTGGACCAGCATTGTCTTCTAGCCTCATTTTTCTTACTCTGTGTCTCTGTGTGCCTGGTGGCACGTGACTGTATAAGCATAAGTCGCTAAGAGCCACCGCTGGCTAAATCGTGGAGGCCTTTCCTCAGCTCTTCTCTGCCCTTTCCAGTCTGGTAATAGTCCGATTCGATAAACCCACATACATCAGACAGGGTCAGAAAGATGTTCCCATCCACCTCGGTCACCTTGTGCACTCGCTGCTTCACGCCTTTGGAACCCCAGCGAACTGGCTGACCTTTTTCTTTCGGATTTGAAGCCTTGTAAAGCCCCTCGCCCTCTGCCAGGGTGATCTTGTATTTGTGCTTTGGACACACAATGCACAACTTGTTGTCAATGTCCTGTGTGGAAAACAGTCTGAGTTACATTCAGGATGCAAACAGTGGGAAAACGAATGAGGACATACCACACTGATGCTCATGGATGCTCACCTCAATATCTCCATTTATCAAAGGTCCACCTGCATCTGTTCGGAACAGAGTCTTGTTAACACGCCGTCTGAGGAGCAGCATCATTCACACCTGGCCTTAAGGCTCTGTTTATTTTTAACATGACCTACAGACAGGTCTGGCAGAGCAGCCCGCTGTCCAGCTCCTATATGTCTTTATCCATGTGCTGTGCAGCTCATGTAATCCAAAAAAATTACTTGATGTAAATGTGAAAAACCTTTCCAGGATCTATGGACAATTTCCGCTTTCTCTTAACATTCGGTCTCAGCTTAAAGACCAGCCATTAATCAGTGTTTTAAAGATTTACTTTCCTTACACACTAAATCTAAATCAGGGCTGTGTGTGTTTGGGAGCACAAACCCTATACGAGGCACGAGACCATCGTAGGGAAAACAAATACAGAGACCCCAACTGCTTTAAAACATCAGTGGACATGTGGAAAGTACATAACACTTGCATACAGGCTGTGGCCACAAACCATTACAGGTGCCTTAGCCGTCCTGGTCATTACGGGCACCTGGCCCCATGTCGACATTATGTGTACCAAAACCTGTGTGGTCATTACTTGTACCTGACCCTACCTGGTCATTGTGTGCACCTGAGACATCCTGGTCATTACGGACACATAACCCTACCTCGTTATTACGTTCACCTGATCCTACCTGGTAATTATGGGTACGGGTGCTTGAGCATATCTGGTCATTACGGGTGCCTGATTGTACCTGGTAATTATGGGCACCTATGTGGTCATTACGATCACATGACCCTGCTTGGTCATTATGGGTACCTGACCCTACCTGGTCATTACGGGTGCTTGAGCATACCTGGTCATTTCAGGGACCTGATTGTACCTGGCAATTATGAGCACCTGACCCTATGTGGTCGTTACATTCACATGACCCTGCTTGGTCATTATGGGTACCTGACCCTACCTGGTTATTAGAAAATATACTAACCCTTGCTGGTCACTATGGGTGCCTTAATCCACCTGATCATTACAGGCACCTGACCCTATCTGTTTATTAAGGGTGACTGACCATACCTGGTCATTACAGGTACCTGACCTGATCTTATGATCACCTAAATCATGGCCATTATGGGAGCTTAACCAGGGTAATTGAGATACCCCTGGCCAATAAACCTAATTTGATTAATAAACATAAAAAACAACAACAACAACAAAAAGTACATTGTTTGTCTTTTTCATATCAATCCCTGTAAATGAGAATAGACCTCCACAGGTGACTCACGGTAGCAGTGCTGGTCCATGGCGTAGAAAACTCCCTGGTGATGAATAATAAGCACCTCTCTATCATTCACTGTAATGCTGGTGCGTTTGGCCTGGATCAGGTCCTCCTTCTTCCCAACGAAATAAGCAGCACCAGCTCCATCCTTCTCCTCAGAGGTCATGATCAGCAGTGCGTCTGGTACGAAAGAGCTCACGATAAGACGTCATGAACGCTCGAGTAGTTGATATTTATAAAAAAAAGAAACAGATTCGAATAATATTTTTTTTTACCTTAAAACAGCAACACTGTAACCTGTCCACTGCTTGCTGCCCTGGAGCTTACTGAGTGTGCGTGGCCCCTTGCTGGGCGTGTTATCAATGGGGCAGGGTGAAGAGCAGTTAGTGGTATCAGCTCTGCAGATCACACACTCTGACGTTATCTCACCTCAGCACAGGGCCTTCAGAGAATTTCAATGCTATCCTCACGTTTCACTGCACTATACGAGTATCAGTCGTTACTGTCATACTTTTAAGTTATATTGCATTTATTTGTGGTTAATACAAAAGGTACAACGAAACAAAAAGAATCAAACTGTAGTTGCTTGTGTGATAGTGTATCAGACGATGCTATCGTTAACAACGCTTAATATTTACTGTCTCCATCTACCTTACCATGTATTCAAATTATTAAGCAATTAAACACCTAATTAAACACACAACTGACTTTTGAGTGCTTAAGATGACTACATTTACAGTTACATTTATGTTATTTAGCAGACGCCCTTATCCAGAGTGACTTACAATTCAAACAGTCTTACAATTCAAGCAATTGTGGGTTAAGGGCCTTGCTCAGGGACCCAACTGTGGCAGTGGTGGGGCCTTCTAGTCCATAGTCCAGTACCTTAACCACCACAGTAAACATATGTAACGTATGTTCAGGCTACATCTATTCCCATCTATACCGAACTGTCATGATCCAATAAGATTATTATTTTTATTATAAAAGTTATTAAACATCAATGTGACATATATTAGCTGTTGTATTAGGCCAGTTTTAACGACACATGAAACAGAGCAGCCTCTGGCACAGAAAGTTTTGTTAAAAACAAAGCTTTAGTAAGCACATGCTCCATCAGCGTGAACAGACTGAACGCTGAGCATCGTTCAGCCGTCCTCATAAGTCAAGAGAAGAGCATGATGTGCTGGTCTTAGCACTCAGGTTAATTACATGCACTGGAGCTGCTTTCTACAGTGAGAAAACCAAGAGTGGCTGGTGGAAGAGTTGCAAGAAGATTTCATTTTGAACTATCCTTAATTTTGTGAGCAGGACAGTTTAAAGTTGGGGCAGAACATTGACCCACTGCTAAATGTGGTTATGGTAAATGTGTCTATTTAATTGTAATATTTAATTTTAATTTTGTATTATATGTTATGTAACATTTTAGTGTTTCATCTGAGTTCCTGGTTTATCCTAGCATGATATTCTAGGTTGTACCATTTTTACTCAGATTATACCAATGATTCTAAATAATCGTATGTGTTTTAAACATTAATGTCTCTTTTAGTATCAGATAGGCATCTCCAAATAACAGGTAATAACATCACATAAACGCTAATAAACTGTTAATAGACTGTTAACAATAGACTGTTGGGACTGTGGTAGCCTAGTGGTTAAGGTACTGGATAAGGTACATGTTGATCTTTGCTCGTTTTTGGATGGTGGTGACCAGCACATACTGGTCTTTGCTGGTTCTTGGATGGTTG
>JAVSBV010077001.1:0-10091 GCA_033117975.1 Parotocinclus spilosoma | reverse complement strand
CATTTATGTATTACCTTACATTATAAGACCATTACATTTGGTTATAAACACCAGGCTGACTAACAATACTTGACCACACTAAGTGTACAGTGCTAGCCTGCACTCAGTGTACAATGAACACCAAATGTCCTTTAGCACATAAATTATTCATATAAATTATTAATAGCTTTCCTAGCTTCATCGAACTGCCAGGGTGTTTAGACCCAGAGGAAACTGCTGCTGCTATAATCTAGATCTTAGCTGCTTGTGTTTAAGCTAGAGCACGCTAAGAATAACACAAGCTCTAAGCTAATGCTAACATAACATCGGAAATCTCATTGACACCATAGTGGATATTAGCACTATGCCAGCAGAGGAACAAATGCTGCTTTATAAAGCAAATTAAACATTGTTTCTGTATTAAACATTACTATGTTTAGAGTGAGCGTGAACAGCTGACACGTGTTTGAATTTACCGCTGTGTATTTTACAGATTTCTTCTTTATATTAAGCAAATGTCAAAGAAAAGGTCACTAATAACAAGTTTGTTATCTTTAATTCCTCCAATTCTCTCGCCATTTCTGTCTGAAAGTGCAGGCAGCACTACTAAAGATAGGTCAGATAAAAAGCTGTGATAAAAAAATATTATTGAGCATTCAATTCAATGTAAATAATTTAAAAATGAGTAAATACCACTTTATTAAACTGGACCATGGATTAGAAGGTCCAGGGTTCAAATTTAACCTCTGCCACACTGCCACTGTATGGTCCTGGAGCAAGAGCCTTAATCCATAATTGCTTGAACTGTATCCATTGTAAGTCACTGTAGATAAGATGGTCTGCTAAATGAGATTTAGACTGGGACGCATGGGTCAGGTTGGCTCTTGCCTCTTGGCCGTGTTACCATCTGGTTCTGTCCCTTTAGCTATGCTGCTATAGTTAATGCTGCCGGAGTTTCATGCTGCGCAAGGCATCAGTGATTGTTAATAGATTCGGTGCTCCTAACCAATAAGTAACTACATTTTCTCTTTTCACGCCAAGTTGATGATCCGGTACCAGTTCCAGCACCACACATTCAGTTGTTTCTCCAGCTCAAGATTACTCTACTGGTCACTCTACACTCACTTTTCCCTTATTTCAACATAAACTCAACACGAGCGCTCCATACGCTCGCATTCTCTACTGTTCCATGAAGCTGTCAGATACAAGTGAAATCAGACCGTTTGCCAAGTTATAAAAAAATAAATAAATAATACAGTCGATTCCGGTTAATGGGACCACCGGTTAATGGGACCAGCCGCTTATTCTGTGACTGAGGTGGCCTAGTGGTTAAGGTACTGGATTATGGACCAGATGGTCCAGGGTTCAAATCCACCTCTGCCAAGCTGCCACTGATGGGTCCCTGATCAAGACACTTAACCCACAATTGCTTGGATTGTAATACTGTATGAATTGTAAGTCGCTCTGGATAAGGGCGTCTGCTAAATCACATAAATGTAAATGTGAAGTAAATGCATTCTGACCAAATCCTAAAGTACCGAAACAAATCCTATTATATACGTGTAATTTTATTAGCCTATTTGTACAAAGATTCCGCTTATTTAACCAAAGAATGTGTACAGTATGTAATATTCGTAAAGAAACTCTTAGTTTCTGGCATCACTACCCGAAAACCTCTACTGCCACCTATAGGTCTTTACCTAATATTTCTATTTACTACAAAAAAACTGGAATTTAGTAAGAACTTGTTTTTTACAGTATTATGCTCTACTCTATTATTATAGAGTACCTATACATTGTGTTGTAGATCGTTTCGAAAAACTTGTTTGCAAATGTATTTTTCAATGAACAAAGTTTATAAGCAGCAGTAGTTCTTGTTTGCTATACGTGTAAATCGCACAACAAAGGTTTAATAATCATTTAATATGTTACATAGCAACGTCCCGTCTTGTAACATAGGACATGTTCGTTTAATCGGACCAGCCGGTTATTAGGACCAAAACCATCGCATCCCGATGTGGTCCCCTTAATCGGATTTGACTGTATTTGAAATCCATTTTGAAATATCCTCTGATTTTTGTGAGCAGTGCATATTAAAATAGTCTTATTTACATTTTCAGTGTTACATTTCAGTAACATTTGGTCTTCTTATCCCCTTTGTAAAATAAAACGACCTGGTTTCACATACATCATGGAACTGAATGAGTTCAGAACTAAAACAACCTTCCCTGATTGACACAAATAAATAAATAATCAGAACATTATACATGCTCTTTATTATGCAGGAAGTATAAGTACAGTGCGAGTCAGAAGTCACAGGACATGTCACGGCTGCGTAGTTGACTATTTTTGGTGCAAAAGTTGCCAAAACCATTGTTGTGGTTTCTTGTCAGTAGTGGTCTTTGGACTGTCATCCACAGTCCTGGTTTCTCGTAATTTGTCTGAGGGATGCAACAGTGCTATGTGAAATTGGCAGTTAAGGTCTTCGATTATGATACAGCCACTGCGATCCCTGGACATCTTCAGCTACCTGTGACAACAAAAGTTTTAAACTGTCTTGATAGGTTTTGTTCCACAACAAATATTGTGGCAATCCACTTCAGAGACAATTCTGGTTACATGACCACCTTTCTATTGAAAAAAATTGCCTTTGATCTAATATGGAGGCTTTCAAGATGGTTCAATTCAATTTTGTTTGTATAGCACTTTTTACAATAGACATTGTCACAAAGCAGTTTTACATTGATGTATTGACAAGTGTCACAAATTGAGATTCGATTTGTATCTAATGAGCGAGCCAATGGCGACAGTGGCAAGGAAAAACTTCCTGAGATTAAAAGGAAGAAACCTTGAGTGGAACCAGACTCAGAAGGGAATCCCATCCTCTTTTGGGTAATAAACAAGTCTAAACATGGTGGCCATGTCCCTAACATAGCCTACAAAATAACCCCACTTGCTGGGGTATTCAAATGTCATTGTTTCTGAAATAAAAGTGTGTGTGTCCTGTGTCTTTTGACTCATCCTGTATAATGTCTTCCATACGAAGGTGAAAGACACAAAAGCGTTCCAATCTAAAAGCCTCATGGTACCGAAAATAAACACGTTATGTCAAATACGGAAATGTTAATTAAACTGGAACTTTGATTTAATTTAGGTTAATCTTTAAAGCAGTCCATTTGGCACCAACGTCTGTGTCTGAAATCTGTTGTCTTCAGACTGTTTAGCGAACAGTTTTCGCTGTGTCTCATTTACAAAATACAATCACAGTTTTTAAACATCATGCTATCCTGGAATGCAGTCAATCCGTTAACGAATTGGCGATATTATTTTTGTTTAGCCCACACTTTAATGTACAGTAGTTAGAACACACTGAACTATTATTTGCTGTATATCAACATGGATTATAATTATGGTCTGGTGGCCAAAAGGGGCATCATACAAACATGTCCATGCTGTCCAGCCCAAGTAGCGCTGCATGCTCTGTAATGTCTTACATGCATACAACACCAAAAACACACACCCTGGTTTGAGTGACTTTCCCCATCCTTTTAAAATGGAGAGCCTTTGTTAGCTTTTCAGAAGCTGGAGGATGGAAAGGATTATGTGCTTAAGTTTCACTGCAGGGCTACAATCAAGAAAAAAAAATTTAAAAAAAAATCTGTGGCTCCTGCACAGACAGAGAAACAAGTCTACCAGATAATAAGTACAGACAACATGGAGACAATATCAAGTGTTTTCAGAGAGCTGTGAGATTGGCATTTGCTGATACAATGGAGAATCCAAAGATGATTAAGAATGTTATCACACTTCTGTTATTTACCACAAGAAATGCCAAATAATAGCCCATATGGTTTGGTGACCTAGTGTGTAGTGTCTTGGAGAATAATACATTTTTAGGACAACAGGTAATTAAGTTGGTTCAGCACTTTCTTGGTTAGGAAGATCCAGTGGGATATCCTGGCAGACCTGCTTTGTTATGGTCGAGTCGGTGCACTTCACATTTTTTTGAGCCAGTCTGCTGAGCACAGTGGATTTCAAAGGCGGGAAGGACAGACCTTAAACCCATGGGATTAATGGATAGAAAAAAAGCAAAACAGTACACCCCCACCCTTTTCTCTGCATCCTGTTATTTGGTTAGTGTTTATATGAGATGTTGGCTACTGACAGTAACTTTAGTTACTTTAATATGTTTTTTGAAAACCAAATATCATATTGGGATCAGTACTTGTCTGCAACACAGAATCTGTATCAGATTCGTCATGTTTTTTAATGCGCTCTGCTGTGCTGTGAACCACCTGTGATTATTAGCTTCACTAATGGATTTCAGTCTTTCGTTTAAGTTAGACAGTATAGAACACTGGCTTTGACAGTATGAACCCAAGATACTTAATGCTTTTTTTCCTTGTCAACTACATTTCATTTGTTTTTATTTCACACCCATTTCTGCATTTCAGACCTGAAACGCGTTGTAACAAAAGTTGGGGCATTTACCACTTTGTAAATGGTAAAGGACGTTTTGGAACAGAGGATACCAAGCGATTTAGTGATTCAGGTTTTATTTTGGCATTCCTGCAATGTTTAAAAAAAAAAAAAAAAAGGATGGCACTAAGGACAGTGAGGTACAAGTACTAATCTAAGAAACCTAAAGTAAATTAGTAAATTATGATTTGTAATTGTTTCTGCTTATTCTGAAGAGCAAACCAGATTTGCTTCACATACTTAAGATCTTGTAAGTTTTTATTTACCTCAGCCTGTGCATTTAGGGGACAGTGCAAAAGTCTTAGACCGCCATTAGGGCCATTATTATATAAGGCCATTGTTTTAGCAATTGTATTACGACCATATTTAATTATTTCTCAATCTCTGTACTGGAATACAATCGGAAAAAACAGGAAACTTGAATTCAGGATTTAAAAAATGGAAAATAAAAATCTGAAAAATGAATTCTGTTTTTGAATGCCGCTTAAAATAAAATAAATACTTATTAAATCATTAAGAACTTCAAGGACAGTGGTTAAGTTGCAGTTAAGAAGGCTTTAGGGTGCCCCAGAAAGGTAAGCAAGCACCAGGACCATCTTCTAAAGAGGATACATCTACTAGATCAGGTCACCACCAGTGTAGCGCTTGATCAGGAATGGCAGAGGGCAGGTGTGAATGCATCTGAACACACAGTGAGACGAAGGCTTTAGGAAAATGGCTTGGTGTTCAGAAGGGCAGCAAAAAGCCACTTCTCTCCAAAAAAAAACATCAATAACAGGCCGACAGTCTGTAGGAGCTCCCTTCAGACTGTTTAAGACATCTGAAAAATTATTGTCGGGAGAAGAACAGGAAAGCGCTACCATGTGTCATGATTCATGTGTGGAATTGCTTCACATCCAGGGGAGTGGGTTCACTCAATTCTGAACAATACCATCAATAAGGTATGGTATCAAAATATCCAAAAGAAACTTCTCCCAACGATCCAGGAGCAATTTGGAGATGAACAGTGCTTTTAACAGCATGATTGAGCACCATGTCACAAGACAAAAGTGATAACCAAGTGCATCAGGGAACAAAACATTCAACTTTTGGGTCCATAACCAGGAAACTCCCCAGATTTCAATCCAATTGAGAAGTTGTGATTAATCCTCAAAAACAGGGTAGACAAACAAACCCCAGAAACCGTGATCAACTCCAAGCACTGATTAGGCATGAATTCAAGATTTGTTGCCCAGAAGCTGATATCCAGCATGCCGAAGCAAGTTTGCAAAAGTCTTTAAGAAGAAGGGTCAGCCCTGTACATATATATTCTTTGTTTAAACGGGATGTGTTTGTTAGTTCAAAAATGTTGTGTTTCATTATACCATGTAAACATCTGACTAAAGGTTCTAAAAAAAACCTCCAAATGAAAGCAAATTTTGTGAAAACCAAAATTTGTGCCATTCTTAAAACTTTTGCCCATGAATATAAGAATTGTAAATGACAGCATATAGAAACAATTTTTCCAGAAAGATAGGAGCTGTTAGTTTATACACTTACTAGTTTCAGCTCAAAGTGCTTAAATTGTATTTTTATTGGAGCTTTGATGAGATCCTTTCTATAGTTAGTGCAAAGGTGAATTTCAACATCATTATTGCATTATCATTACTGTAATAAAATTAAAAACACCACTGCACTAAATTTTGGTGTAGGCTGCATGCAGCTGGCTTAGAATTGGTTGTGTTTTGATCTGATTACTGACCATTGATCGGTGCCGCGCTATGATTTTGAAGCTTTGAAGTTCACAATACGGTATATATGGTCATTGTACCATTGAACTACAGCGTTCCCTCGTTTATCATGGGTTTACCACCCGCGATAAACGAAAATCCATGAAGTAGGCCGTAGAACTTGCAGAACGTTTGGGTGGCATCTTAGGGCTTCAATGAATTAAGTCTATAATGAAACTTTCACAAACAGTGAACAGAACACCGCAGACAAAAACTTGTCATGCCGACAAGTAGCGACTCAAGCGGGCGATGCTCTAGTGTTACTTCTCGTTTTTGGTGAGTATTCATCCACTCTATTTACTGTAAATCATAATATTTTATGTTTAATAACATTCATTTATTGTTAGAATTAATATATTCAATATATATTTTTAAATACATTTTAATGTAAAATTTACGTTAACTATACCACGCGCACTTCACATGCAGATTGAGTTCCACAAAAACAGTGTGTATATATATATATATATATATATAAATAAATAACTATTTAACTATAAATAATCTATTTTTTCCAATTAAAATTTTTGAAAACCCGCGATGCACCGAGTCCGCAAAAGGTGAACTGCGAAGTGGCGAGGGAACGCTGTACAGATGTAATGGTGTCCTAAGACTTTTGCACAGTACTACATGCTACATAAAGACATGTAGGTGATAACACCAATTCCAAAGGCTGTTTTCCACTCTCACATCCCCTGTTTAATTCCAGGTGGCAGAGACAAGCGCGGTGGTCCTGTTTTAACATTCCCTTCACGAACCAATCATGACCGAATACGACAAGAGGACCTGCGCAGACTCATCGCCTATCTAGCTGGCATCCCCAGGTAACACTCCCTTTATTTAAGGTTTTTTTCCTGGATTTAGTGATCAATCAGCTTATATCCATTGTTTCAGTGTCAAATTTCTCAACATAAAGTCCATGTTAGAAGGCTTTGCATGCTTTTACTTTAACCAGCTCTCTGTGCTAAACCACTGCAGTAAGGTTATGTATTGGACTGTAACCCCCAGTAGCTTATGTTGTATCTGCTAGACTGGAATGTTACATAAAGCAGCCCTTAGAGTTAAGAAGTGCAGAGTGCAAAAATAATTACTCAGTTATAATGATGCTCATTGTGCAGCGTTTACGCTTTAAATTAAACAGGTGATTAAGAATGCTCCTTATTGGAAGGGCTACCTGTACATTCATTACTTGTTGAAATGACTTTATATTGTATTTATTATAATTTATTATGTCATTAGTCTGAGCAGATGCAATGTAATTACTTGCATTACTTGTAGCGGGACTGTGGTGGCCCAGTGGTTAAGGTACTGGGCAACGGACCAGAAGGTCCAGGGTTCAAATCCCACCTCTACCACAGTTGGGCCCCTAAGCAAGGCCCTTAACCCACAATTGCTTGGATTGTAAGACTGTAATAATTGTAAGTCACTCTGGATAAGGGTGTCTCCTAAATGATATAAATGCCAAATCAATCAAACAATTGGTTGTAGTTTGGGTGTCAGCAGTCGTTATTGTGTCAGATATTGGGTGCTGGTGTTTCGACATTTTAAGCCTTATGCAGGCAGTTACCCCTGCTTTTTTATTTTAAAAGTGAGTGTTGACTTGTTTTCTATTGGAGATTGGCTCTTTTCAGTCTTTCATTATTATGATTTTATTGTAGTGACTGAAAATGAAATTCATAGTGAGGGAGAACTGCTTTTCTTCTGGCTGCCCCAGGAGGCATAACTAAGAAAGTGATTCGTTTGAATACTTAGTATAATGCCTTGCGTTGTTCCCATCAACGCCATGGACTAACGTGTTTATACAGTGAAGCATGATTCAAAGGCAAATGGAGCACCTGACTGGTGGATTTTGTTCAAATCGTCTAGTTGATTATTTCTTTAGTTTCTCCTGTTTACAAACGCTGGGGCAGCTGCAAGAAACCGTATATAACATAACATATATAAATAGTGTTGTTCTTATCGATCGGCCACCGATCATTTTTGACCGATTTATGCCGATCAGTACCTTTTTATTACCGATCACCTGCGGAAGCCTTCTGTGCTGTGTTGTGTCCCCGCCCCCTATCCTTTACACTGCGCAGGCACGCACTGGCAAATCCAATACTAACATTTTTGCCGTGTGTAACTTTTACACGGTCTGTGAGGGTGTGTAAAGTTTGCATCCTGCAAGAAATGTAATTATTTTGTTGTTTTACCTCTTGGGAAGAGATAAATTATTTTTCTATGTTCCAGATCAAGTAGCCAGTAGCACTCATCGTAACTAAATTAAAAAATTTACAGCCAGTCGGTGATGTGATTGGTATCGGTGATCGGCACACACAGGTGATCGGTGCCGGAATTGGCAGCATAAAACCAGATCAGACCATCCCTAAATCTATTATATTCACTGCTCACAAACATTAGCGGATATTTCATTATGGGATAACTCATTTTGAAATATTCCCCAATTTTTGTGAGCGGTATACATGCATTATATAATACAATTAGGGCAGTACGGTGGCTCGGTGGGTAGCACCGCTTGCCTCACAACAAGAAGGTCCCGGGTTCAATCCCAGGGTGGAGAGACCTGGGTCCTTTCTGTGTGGAGCCTGCATGTCCTCCCTGTGTCTGCGGGGGTTTACTCTGGGTACTCCGGTTTCCTCCCACAGTCCAAAGACATGTTAGGTGAATTAGTGTTTCTAAATTGTCATTGACTTGTGTATGTATGACTGGTCTTGGATTGAACTTGTGTATTGATCTAACCTTGTGCGTGACGCTGGATGGCCACTGATGCCGATAAGTGACGTTAAAGAAGCCAAATAAAGAAATAAATATAATACAATTATAAATGAATAAGAATTTGACACCCGTAATGCTTCATTAGTACCGAAATTCATTTGTAAAGGAGTATTTAAAATGTAGCTCTAGAGCCTCCCTTTTCTGTTGATCATCAAACTTCTTGAGATTGATTGGAGTCTGCCTGTCATAAATTCAGTTGGTTGGAAAGAAACACACCTGTCTGTATAAAAGGTTCACAGCTGACAATGCATATAAAAGCAAAAACCTAGCCATAAGGAGGATAATAACTGGCTGTAGAGCTCATCGACAGGATTGTGTGAAGGCACTTATCTGGAGAAGACTACATAATTCTTAAATAGAACAAGTTGGAAACAACCAGTACTCTACCATGAGCTAGCCACCCCACCAAACTAAGAAATCAGGACAGAAGACCTCTGTAAGAGAACTGACAAAGAACCCAATGGTCATTCTGGCTGAGCTCCAAAGATCCTGTGTGCAAATGGTAGAAACTTCCAGAAGGTCAACCATCACTGCTGCACTCCACCAGTGTGGGATTTATGGCCTGACAAAAGCCTCTCCTTAGTAAAAGACACATAAAAGGCTGGCTGGTGTTTTCAAAAGTCACCTAAAGAATTCTGAGTGTGAGAAACAAGATTCTGTGGTCAGATTAAACCAAGATTTAACTTAATTCCACAATATCATGTCTGGACGAATCATAGCCAAGCAGAATGGAGGCTGTAAACACTGCCAAAGGTGCTCCAACTAAGTACACAGTAAAGGGACTGAACACTTATGTCAACATTGCACAAAGGGAAAGGTTTTTCACTTCTCCGTCATGGGGTATTGAGTGCAGAAGTTTGTGGAAAAGCTATTTATACACTGCTCACAAAAATGAGGGCATCATTCAATACAGGATATTGCAGTTCGAAGTATCCCCTAATTTTTGTGAGCATGGTGCGTGCGTGCGTGCGTGCGTACGTGCGTGCGTGTGTGTGTGTGTGTATATATATGTATGTGTGTGTGTGTATATACATATATATATACACACATATATATGTGTATATGTATGTGTGTGTATATGTATGT
>JAVSBV010077000.1:0-23338 GCA_033117975.1 Parotocinclus spilosoma | reverse complement strand
GTGTTGTCTGTCTATTCTGACCACATTAGTGTCTGAATTTATTAGTAACTGCTGAGTTTAGTCAGATTGTTACAGTTGTTGATGGTAGATGGGCTATAAATCGTAGTATTTTAGCTGATCTACTGGGATGTTTACAGAGAATATTTCTATTTATAAAAAATATTTAGGAAGTTTTCTGGGCCTTGTTGATCCCTAAGGTCAGAGGAGAATGGGCAGACTGGTTTAAGCTGATAGACAGACAACAGTAACTTAAATGACCACTTGTTACAACTGAGTAACAAGGTATGCATAGCAGCTTCTCCGAATGCACCGCCACCCCTGTTGCCCTAGGCTTGTTCAATTTGGGATTGGCCTTTTAATATAATATTGTAAACCTGCTTTGAGACAATGCACCATTTTATTTAAATATATATATATATAAATTTGACTTTGACAACACATCAAACCTTGAAGTAAATGGCCTACAGCAGCAGAAGATCACAAGGGTGTCACTCCTGTCTGCTAAGGACAGAAAACTGCTGCAAGGATTTGCAGGGCTCACCAAATTGGATTACAGAAGCAATACTGAGTGAGTTTATATATTCATAATTGTATAGTAATTTTGCTTATGTGTTGTCCAAAAAGAATGGGCTCCAGAAAGAAGAACTGGGATCTATACCCATCATGTCTTCGAGAAATGGCACGCGTTTGCAGGCCAGGCACAGGACGGGCTGTACTGCTAACACAGGATAAAAAATGCTTTACCAAGGTAAAATTAATTTAATATGTTCATCCAGTGAGTTGATGCAGCTGTCGAGATTAGTGTTTTAATCTCACTAACTAAACAGTTTTAGAATAAATAAGACGGGACATGACTGGTGTGCAGAGGTGTTACGTTTAGTAGAGAAAACGTAAAAAAAAAAGATTTTTTTTTTTTACATTTATTTTTCTTTTTTCCAGTGATAATATACTTTAGTATACTATAACAGTAAAATACTTGTAAAACAATTAAATAAATGTGGGTCGTAAAGTGCATTGTAAAAATATGCTTTAGTACCATGTTACTAGTTACATATGGCTATATTAGATAAATATATTAAAATATCTTCAATGAAAGCCAAAATATTGAAAATGTTATTGTAATTATATCTTAGACTTGTATCAGCATGTGATGCCAGTCCCATTGGGAAGCAGCAAAACCAGGTCCCCAAAGTAGTGGGCTAATTCTGAGTCATCTCACATCAGTGATTCCTTATTTAAATTACACATATAAAACATTGCTTACCTTTTAAGATCATCTACTCCAATTCAAGTTATCTTTAAAACTCTAATAATTTGGTTTAATGATGGGCTATATAAGGGCATATGAGTGTCACATAGTAATGAATAGCAACCATAGCTTTTTTTAAAGGTTAAATATATATTATATGAAGTATTTTCTGTTAAACTGGCACAAATGATAGACACGTAGGTAACATTTTCTTTTTATTTGCTTTTTATTTGCATTTTATTATTAGTATATTTTTTAATTATTATTTATTTCCCACTGTTGCTGTTCCTGGGCTCTGTCTACACAGAGTCCTAAATAATGATATTTAGTCAGGAACTCAGATCATAGTCAGACAATTAGATATTATGAATTTAAGGTAATAGTAATCCCAAACTAAGGGTAAGAATTTCTCTGATGCTATTGCACATTGACTGAATAATCATGTTTTGTAATTCTGTGTAACATTTATAGGAAAATTCCAGTTTGGTCTTCAGCAGAATGACAGAGATTTTGAATTCACATGAATGTGATAAGTTTCAAGATCTGTATTGTAGTGTTTGTATTTAAGCCGTTTTGTTGAAACTATCAGTTTGCAAGAATCATGCAAGGAACTACAGACTAAACACAACATTACCAAGGAGTCATGCTGTAGCAATAATGACAAATCTGGTGTATGTACTTGATTCATGTTTATTCTTCACAGGCCATGTTGAAGCTAGGAGGGCTGTGGAAGAAAGCACACACTGTGTGGGTAAATGTTGGAGGGCTGCATGCTGGTGTGTTTGTGCTCCGTCGTACGTCAGCTGCTTTTATTTCCACTTCCCAAGATGCTAGAGAGCCACTTAAAGAATGTGAGTCACAAGAGGATGACATGGAAGTAAAGGTTTAAGAATGCAGAAGAAATCAAATACTGTGGCACTGTATCTATAGTCGGTTACAGAATTATTGGCACCATTGGTAAAGAGGAGTAAAAAAGGTTATGGAAAACTGATGGTTAAATTACTTAATCTCACGCTCATCACATATGAGTAAAAGGTCACGTTGAATTAAAGTCACTTTTGTATATTAACAAAAACATAGAGTCTGATTTGGCAACCCTGTGTTTAGTCTTGTTTGCTGCCTCCCTCTCTGCCAACATAACAGCATGTTTGTTGAGAATACAGTCAAAGGCATCTGAGAGCACTCAAAACAGGATCTGCCCTGACTTCTCTTTTTTCTGCTTAATTTTTTTTTTTTTTTTTTTTTTTTAATTAAATTTTTTTTAATTTAATTTAGTTGGTGTGAGGGGATTGCCAAATTATTGCCCCGATAAAAGGGCTTTTAAAAAGTCGACACACTTTTTTTAGTTTTTTTTTTGTTGTTGTTGTAGTTTTTTCGGTAGATTTCTGTCATTGGTCTGTTATTGGGACATTGCAATTATTAAACAAAATACATTTATTTTTTTTAAATCCATCATTATGCCAGGTGGCAGTATTCTGGAGCTGATGGTGTTAACTGGTAAATCAGTTTCCCCACACCTGTTTGTTGCTGCTCCTCCTAGTTTTACTTCTTCTGTTATGCCATGTTTAGTTCACATATCTATTCAGAAAGAATTGCTGGGACATATATTTCATATTTTCAGACTGAAATTACAGTCCATGTGTTCAATAAATGTGGAAAGATGTCTACCAAGCATATTATTGTCAACTATTTTGTCTTTACCCGGTATAACTGTCACATTAAATGTATTATATTTACCTCCTTTAAAGTTTAGTTATTTAATTGGTGTTGATAAAAGCTTTTGGAGAATCCAAGAGGGGTTTTAGAGATTACATCTTACAAATATTTAGTCTACTGTATCACAAATCATAGTGTTTTGTTTACTTCATGATGCTGCTTTGTGTCCCCCATTCATTTATAAATAATCAGGACTGTCTGATTGCATAACAATTTACATACTCATAGATGAGCAGTATTTAAGTTAGAAATTGTGATTTCCTGGAACAGAGCTCTAAAACAGGATGAGTAAATGCATAAAATGTCATCAGAAATAACATGAAATTTTATTTCCTGTGTAGTGTAGTTTTAATCCCTTATCTTTCCCATTCTATTTCCTCAAGGACCGTAATTGTTAATATCCTACTATGACTATACTTGCCAGTAAGTAATCAACTTGCTTATCTGTAAACACATGGATCAACGCTACTTTTCCTGTATGTTATGTAATGCTTAGCAAGGGGTATATTTGAGAAATATATTTTTTGTGTTGTTTGATGTTGGAGTGAAGCACTGATGCTTTCCAAAAGCCGGATGAGTAGATAGTAGATCCTAATTTATTCTTACCTGCAAATAAAACTTGCTGTACAAGCACTTTTTTTTTTTACAAATCTGGTCAAGTGATGTAATGAGTTCATTTAGGAAAAAGTTTTCTTAAATAACAGGAAATAACAATGGCGAACTGTGCTGGTATTGTAAGTGACTGTATTTTAGACCCTTAAACTTCCTATTTCTTGTAATACGACAGTTATCAATACCTTATGATGAATATACAGTAGTTGTATGTAAGTAAGTAAGTTGCTGGAAACATTCCTCATAGATTTTATTCCATATTGCTACAATAGCATCACACAGTTTCTGCAGATTTGTCGACTGCACTTCCATGAAGCAAATCCCTTGTTCCACCACATCTCAAACTTGCTCTGTTGGATTGAGATCAGGTGACTGTGGACGTCATTTGAGTGAAGTGAACTCATTGTCATGTTCAAGAAACCAGTTGGTGATTTGAGTTTTAACATGCTGGAAGTAGCCATCAAAAGATGGGTGCACTGCGGTTATAAAGAGATGGTCATGGTCAGCAACAATACACAGCTAGGCTGTCCCAATGCTCGTTTGGAATGAAGGGGTCTACACTACTATCAGCAGCAAGAATGTGTTGATACAAAGCAGGATGGATCCATGCTTTCATGTTGTTTACATCCGATTCTGAGCCTACCATCCAAATGTCACAGCAGAAATCGAGTTTCATCAGTCTAGGCAATTATTGTTCCAATCTTTTGTTCCAATTTGGTGTAGTGTCAGGTGCCTGTTCTTAGCTGACAGAAACAGATAAGCCTAGCAACGTCCAGTTCAACATGTCTGGCCATTCCCCCTTGCCTAGAGAACTGCTTTCTCTTTTCGGACCATACACTGTAAACACTAGAGATGGCTGTTCATTCAAATTCCTAAATCTCTTATGCAGCATGGAGCAAAATCTCCGATAGGGTGTTATTGTTAGAAGTGAGAAAGCATCCATCCATCCATTATCTTCCGCTTAATCCACACAGGGTCGCAGGCAACTCTTGGCACAAGGGCAGTCAAGCACAAAGGGCCACTTTAGAGACACCAGTTAACCTAACACGCATGTCTTTGGACTGCGAGAGGAAACCAGAGTAAACCCATGCAGACACAGGGAGGACACAGAGACTCCACACAGAGCTCAAACTTTATTTAACTTTGAGTTCTGTCCATATATTTAGCACTCAACAATATACCGAAAGCAGCATACTGGCTATTTTGGATGAGCAACAAAAAAAAAAACTATGTTTGACTCTGTTACTCCGTGTTTCAGATGATATAAAAAATATAATTTCATATTTTTACTGAACAAAAATCGAGTGTGCCATTTCAACAGTAGGTGTCCCACTTCATCGGTATACTCCAAAAAGATTTGTGGTGTGGTCATCTGTGTTTTGATTAAGCACCATTTCATTTATGTGTGATATTTCACATTTTCTTTATTAAATTGTGTAAAACACAACCTGAGCTTTTAAAATTAGATAATGTTAGTATATATGGCATTAATATTATAGTATAAAGTAGCAGAGAGCATTACATTTCCGAAACTGTCACATTTTAACCATCTATATCTCCTTTAAAACCGTTTCTGTTTTAAAGGAGAAATGTTTCAGTTAATAATCTGACTTGTCTCTCACTCAAGTTTTCGAACGATTGCTGGCAGTTCATTAAAAAAAAAACATTTTATTGCAATATAAAACAGAAGGTTTAGTAAGTCCTCCATATACTCCTCCCTGTTTTGTATCGTTTGTGAGTAATGACAGCATCGGTCCCTGCCCACTGTTCAAATATAAAACCCGCCGAGCCACTGCCTCACAAACTGATTTCTACATTTCTACATCAACCGGAGACATGATTTGGACAATTCTTCTACTCTTTAACGCTATTTTGTTTTTTTTCTTCCTGTCTAATCGCACACGGTAAGTAATGACACACTTAAATTAAAGTGTTAACTGCATCAGCTGCAATTCTAATCATTACCTGATTTGAATTTTTGCTCTTTGTGAGACATAACCAGTGTTAAGCTAAGAACGATTTTTATATTGTTTTACATTTGAAAATATTTGTTTAATTATAAAATCAAAAACCTATCTATTGCCTTAAATGACCATTATTAGACTAAAGACATAGCACGAAACGAATTGTTCTATACTACAGTAGACCACCATTTAATTATTAATGTAATTAATGTATTACTGGCTTAATTGTGTATTTAAGCTAATACTAGCCATTGGGTATATATATATATATATATATATATATCTAATTGCTATATAATTGTTTCAAATATCGCACGTAGTACGAAAACAGTATTTCAATATAAAACTTATGATGAGACAAACGTGTGTTGTTTTAACCAACCTTTTTTAACCTTGTTTTAACTGAAACTTTTTTGAAACATACAACCACACAATCCTTCCTTTTGAAAGAGTATTTAAAATTGTACAGATTGATTTAAATAATTTAAAAAAAAATAGCTGCTCTAGAGAAATGTGTGTCAGAACACTTGTAATCTGCATTTGAATGTCCAGACACTTTCATTATGAGTGAGTTACAAGCTTCTGATTCAACAAACATGAATGATAAACTCACTGTTGTGATTTCAGGGCAAAACGAGAGCCACCTTTAGACAAAGGAGTTATTCCATGGTTGGGACATGCACTAGAGTTTGGAAAGGATGCTGCCAAGTTTTTAACAAGAATGAAACAGAAACATGGGGATATTTTCACGGTAAGAAGTTATTTTATTTATTGATTTATTTACACAAAACAAGAGGCCTTCCCACTCACATAACAGAGATTTAATGAGATAAGAGACAGGCTTCCAATCATGAATGAAGATTGAGCAAAAACAGAGAATAAAGTATCTGTTGTATAGTAGAGGAAATACTGTCATGGAAAAAAGCATCCTGGGTAAAATCTCATAGCTTAATTTACGGCAGAAGCTTAGTCAATTCTCATGGCACTGGAATAAAATAAAAGAAACCTTGTGGAATGCCCCATGTATCAAAGTCTTACAAAAGAATCACTACATAGTCACGGAAATCTCCAGCTGTGATTTCACCAGGAATGTTTTTAGTGTCAGGCTAAATAAAACAGAAAGTATATTTATAGAGACAGCAGTAAAACATGCACTAGCCAGGAAATAAATGAAGGAGCTGGAATGACTGTTAAACAGCAACAGCCACACAAATGTAGGTCAAATATAAGGAAATCATCTTGCAAACTTTTATACAAGGTAGTGAAATTCATTGTGGTTTGCCATTAAAATGTTGACATTAGTATGCTATGGTAGATAATAAAGTGTTGACTGGCATCTTGCAGGTTCGTGTAGCAGGACGCTATGTTACTGTCTTGCTAGACCCCAATTCTTATGACTCTGTACTTCAAGATCCAACGTCACTGGATTTCGCACGCTATGCTCAAGTGCTGATGGAGAGAATTTTTAATCTGAGGCTTCCAAATTATCAACCAGACACAGAGAAGGCCATAATGAGAAGGTACAATGTTATATTCATAGCAGAACTGATTTGATTTCTTTATCCTATTTTTAAATGCCCCCTTTGGTTTCCCTGTAAATAAAAAGTGAAAGTCTATATTCCTGATTGAAAATGTTGCGTCAAATATGTCAAATAAATATTATGTACAATTCTGCTAGTTTCTACACCTGTTTGTAAGAATCATATTTAGAAAGCTTAATCTTAATTTGAGGGGAACAGATTTCTCATAATTGTCCCTCCGTATAATATGGACTGAAACAGGTGGGAACATTGTGTAATTCTGTAGGTCTCTGAGAATTGAATTATTGAATCACACCCAAGAAACTGCACGCTAAAGACATTATGGGCTTGCCCAATCAAGTATGTTTTTACTCACCGTCCTGACGTAGTGGTAAATTGTTTATATTTAGAGCTGGAGAGATAGCAAGACATTTGGAGGGCTGATTTTCCATATATATAAACTGATACTTGTGCCCTGTAACCATAGCAACTGCGATCACTCCATGAAGAAGCGCTTACCTGAATAGTTACATGTCATTCTTTTCCACAGAGATTTGCCAAAGACACTGGATACATATTTTAGAATTAGTGGTTCTAAAAGTTTTGGGCTATATTTTTTTTCTTATGGGAAAGTACATAAAACATTACTGATACAATAGTTAGCCATATACTGAATATCTGTATCCCAATTAATGAATGTACAATTTATTAATGTAAATACCCTATCCACATATCTTCTTAGTTTTTCTCAATTTTCTCAGTCTTACAGGACAGGCAAGGTGCTTATCACCTGTAGCCCTGAGCATTAAACTACACTTAGGTCTACAGAAATGTCCCATTTGCACTACAGTGCAGTGTAAAGAGATTTCTAAACTTATATAACCTACAGGCTTCTCTAGTCTTAACTAAAGTAATTTAGTGCTTTAAGTGCTTCTGATCTACAACGACTCCCATTTGAAAATTAATAGAAACCAGTACAAGGGGTAGAGGGCAGAGGCAGTTTAATGGTGCAACCCTCCCAACAATAGCTTAGAATCTTAACTGCCAAATTTCCATCAACCACCACCCCTTAATAGCAACAACTGAAAAGCTAACTAACAAATCTGCTCTTTAGTTACATCTCAAACCCTGCCCATATAGAGGTGATCTGTCTCAAACTATTCAAACCCTGGCCCCTATTGGAAACTAGATCTATGACGAGTGAAGCTTTGGGCACAAGGGAGTAAATATATGCAGGATAATGGTATTGCAGGTTGGTATTGAAGTCATGATACTTCATGACAACTGTTTTTGTGCTTTTTTGACATTTTAAAGAATAGCGTATAAGGATGTGTTCTAAATCATTTGTACAAGTCTGTTCCCTATAATCAGATGTTACTATGTATAGTATGTAGACTAGGGAATGGTGAAAAGTGGAACTTTACGGATAGCTCTGTAGATGCTCCACAGAATTAAGTCGGTGTTAAATTATTATCGCTTTACCATTTTGTCAGGGTAGTGTGTAAAAGTCAGATTGTGATTTTAAAGTGATCAAAATTTTAGGGTTAGTATGTAAAGTGCATTGGAGTTATTACTGTACGCTCAACTTGGTGTACCTTGTATTTAAATGTTAGTCTGTTAATTTAATTTCACCTAAAAAAATAGTAGTAATTTACCTCTTGTGCTAGCCTATAAATCTTGTCAAACGGTGAGGGTTTATTTTAGAGCTTTGTTTTTTTAAATATAGGCCTGTTGAAAAAATATGCGCTCAGAGGGAACCTCCGATATATAATTATTATTTTGAGACTCGCCCTTTTGTCGTGCCATCCTACGCACGTTCTTAAGGCGTGGCATATGATGACATTTCACTGTGTAAGTGCATTCTCTATTTGTTTTGCTGTTATCTCAGGTAACACCCAAGTCTAAACAAATCTTATTACATCAGAGGTAAAAGTTACGCAGAGAATCCTGAGAAGCACTCTTAGAAGTAAATTCTGTAAAAAACTGTGCGTTGAATTTTGGAGGATTTCCTGAGGTTCCCTGCACAATTTGGACAGACAGACAAAAATGCATTGTGTTAAACCACAAAAGAGGTGTTACATTTGCTTTAGCTTTAGTCTTTGATGAGCAAAGATGGGCAGAGTATGTAAAAATAAAATGTTGAAATGTTTAAAAACCATTAAACAATTTCAGAAATTAAAAACAAAATGCCTTTGTGTAAAGGACAAGTGCACAAACCTAAACTAGACACCCCTCATCTCTGATCCCCAAGACAGCATCACATCAAGTATAGTCATCCATCACTAGCTGGTACAACCACATACTTAAAACTTTACTGTGCAGAAAAGAATCCATATATAAACATTGTCTAAAAAGCCATCCAGACTTTTATCAGCAAGTCCAAACATCAGGGTCTGTCATGATATGGGGCCCTTTCAGTTAATAAAAAAAATAATTTACTATTATGTGATGGCAGCATTGATGCAGAAAACGACATTGAGATTTTAGAGCAATATATGCTGCCTTCATGATGACAGGGACATCCTTTCTTTTTTAAACAAGACAATGTAAAACCTACATTGACTACATGCTGCACACATTCATAGGCATGTGCCACCAGTCCTGACCTGTCCCCAATCGAGAATATGTAGAGAATTGTTAAATGAAAAATAGAACTCTAGACTTTTGTACACCTTAAAATTTATTTGCAGGAAGGATGAAGCAAATGCCTCCTGAAAATGTAATCACGTGGTATCCTCAGTGTCAAAAATGTCATGTTATGAGCAGGAATGTATTGATGTGTATTAACAAATGAAATGATGACAAAACACGTAATATATTGGGTGCATACTCTCTCCAATTACACTGCTCACAACATGTTGGGGATATTTTATTTTAAGGTATCCCTAATTTTGGTGAGCAGTATAAATAGTCAAAGTAAATGTAAGATAACACTGTATTTTTTGTAACCATTTTTCCACTGTTAAGGCCAGTAAAAGATGCGACATATAAATTAGGGAACATGCCTCCAACTTTTAACCCTTTGCTATCTGCAGTCACTTTCAGGGTGAGAGTTTGTCATGCTTAAACAAAGTCATGAAGAACCACCTTCGAACTCTGCTGACATTGGAAACGGCACCTCAAACCCACACTGAGTGGAAAGAAGATGGGCTATTCCATTTCTGCTACAGTCTCCTATTTAGGTATATCATTTTAGGGTTAACATTTAATGGGCCAAAGCGGAAGAACTTCTGTAAACTGTTTATTCACACAGACTTTTCCACATGATTGTGTTTGTAAATAGAAGGCATGAGGAAGGTCCAAAGTTTTAATAGAAACAAAAGTGCAGAAGACACAGGATAAGTGCACTCACAAGTGATTTTTATACTGCATGAAATGTTTATTTACTAGCTTTGTAAATATCTGCTTTTAAAAGACACGGTTAGTGTTTATTCTGTTTAGTAACTAACAATAATGTAATACAAATATTTGCACAAGAAGGCATTAGTAGTGTGCATGCCCATGGTGTAGTCTTTCAGTCACTGAACTGTATCTCCATGTCTTCCAGCCTTCTATTCACAAACATTGACATCTGAGGTATAGAGCAAACCGATTTTGTGATTATATGGTTTAATGGTTTTGGTTTATATTTATTTTGTTATCTCTCTCCATTTAGGGCTGGATATCTAACACTGTTTGGAGGAGAACAAAATAATAATTGCTCAGATGCTGCCCAAGTCTATATGGAATATAAGAAATTTGATGAACTCCTGATTAAGATGGCTCGTACCACACTAAAGTCAGGTTAGTTAATCAGTCGATTTTATTTAATACATTCCAGTTCAATAAACTGTTTTCATTATGAAATAGGGTTTGCCTTAACCATTGCAGTTCCATAATATTTTATATGTTTGATTGATTAATTTAAATGTAATTAATTATAGGTTTTAAACCTACACGCAGTTAATTAATTTCCCTGGGAATTAAACTATCAATTTCCTATTTATTTATTTATTCTAGTATTCTAGTATTCATCAGAATATTGATCCATATACTATACTATACTATACTATACTATACTATACTATACTATACTATACTATACTATACTATACTAATGATGAATTAATAGTATTTTTGTATAGTTCAAGCACAGGATTAATCCATATCCAGAAGACCAGCTACAATAATAATATGGTCTCATCTTACTTTAAAAGCCATTGAGTAATCCTTTATATTCTTATGAGTGTATGGCAACATTGTATGAGGCATACGATATTTGGATTATTCACACATTTCTTTTCTAATCATTTCCAGTAGTCATACCATATCTAAGGAGTGTCATCTCCAAACAGTTTGGTTGTATTTTGTTAGGCTGGTTTCCATAGCATCTGACCTCATTACAACAATGTCACATGAGACCAGCAGTGACGCCCTAAAAAACCAAAGCTATGTTGGAAATCTATTCATTTCCATTACTTAACGATGTATGATCTTGTTAGATAATGTCATGTCAGGTCATGTCACGTCACACCTGTTCTTTGAATGCTATCTGTTATCAGTCAAGGCTAAGTTATTTCATCTCTAACCCAGCTTTTAGGCAGAATTTGACCAATCAGGTCTCCTGAACAATTTTATCTCTCTACATTGACTTACTCAGGACTACCTGATCTGCCTTAATAATGTCAGACTCTATGTTTTTGTCATTCACTTAATCACACCTTCCCTTGGCTGTTGCACATCTGTCTCACTCACCTTGTCATTTGTCACTATGTGTTAATACCTGACTAGTACCACGTGCAGCTGCTCCTGGTTTGATTTCGGACATTAATCAACTGAGAAGCGAGTCTCCATTTCCTGTCAAAATTTATGAATCATCTTAATATTCATTCATGTTTCTGCTTGCTTTGCTTGCATACTTGAAACATAATGTATCATTTAAATTGCTTTATTAAATCCTACTACAATCGATCTGTGTAGGAGAAAAGCACACTGCTGGCTCAGTAAAGCAGAAGTTGTGGGAGATGTTGGCGCAGGCTGGATTGAAGCAGGACTCCAGTCTGTGGCTACAGAGGTACAGACAGCACTTGGAGGAAGTCGGAGCTGATGAGGAGACACAAAGAAAGGCCATGCTGCTTCAGCTGTGGGCCACACAGGTGAGTGGGCAACTCTAACATTAATTGGATTTAGTTTAAAAACTAATTGATTGGGACCCCAGTGCAATTCTAATTTAAACGTAAACCTTGTCCTCTTGGTGGGTGGCATGGTGGCTCACAGCAAGAAGGTTCTGCCTTTATTCCCAGGTGAAGCAGTCTGGGTTATGTCTGTGTGCAGTATGTCCTCTCCATGTCCATGTGGGTTTACTACAGAATGGTTTCTTTCAACAGGCCAAAGACATACATGTTAGACCAATAGATTATGCCAAAGTGGCCATAGTGTGTGTCCTATCATGGTTTGCTATCCTGTCTTTGTCCTTGCACCCTGTACTGCCAACTAGGCACTTGACTCTGTCATGACTCTGGCCAGGATAAGAAAGTGGATGAATGAATATCATGTTTGATTGTTTTGTTATTGGTTTACTGCACTCTTTATTTATGCATAATGTGTACGCCCCAGTTCATGCCAGAACTTTAACTTGTCAGTATTATATGCCTAATATAAGGATATGTCTTACCAGCTGGCAACAAAGCACTTCCAGTTACTGTAAATGTAACAGTAATCATGACTTAAAATGATGTAAGCTGGTGTCTCTTAGGTAATGAGTCACAAGCTGGATTCCATCTAATGTGATGTTTTATTATTTGTAAATCGTTACAAATCTTATGATGGTATGAATTTATTTTGAGGGCATTTAACATGTCTCTGCTTGAAGCTTCTATCTGAGTACTGTCACAGCCTAGGATTAATCATTGGCTTATATGCCTAAAGCCAAAATTAAATTAGTAATATATAAAACATAGGTGATATTTCAAAATGACTATGAAGCAATTCAAATAAGAAGCATTTGATTTGATTTGATTTTATTACAAAAAGAAAGTTGTTTAAATTCACAAATGAGATGCAAACTCAATTATCGTGATTCAGTAGCCAATGACATTTTCATGGGGTGAACAGCAGCATATCAAACTGGTGCCAGATATTGACTGTTCAGTAGGGTGTTTGGTCACCCAAGACTGCCAAAACACAGCGACAGTGATGGAGCATGGACAGGATCAGATTGTCTAGTAGTTGTTGTGGGATCTTCTTTGTATTCATTTTGAAATATCCCCTAAATGTTTGTGAGCAATTGAAATTTGAATGCAATTCGTAGCTGATAGATAGACCTTACATCGTCATTGGCAGGATACAGACTGGGGTTGCATAGCAGTGTAAATTGGCACCTACTAAGCTGGGTGGGGTCTCATCCTGATGTGTCTGTCGAAGCAATATTTGCTTACAGGCATTCAAACTTCCAGTGGGGGTGTCTGGTCGCTGGGTGCCCTTTGTGACAATAATGGTATGTTTTAATTTTATTTTACATGATTGTGACCTTTTCTTTAGTATAGGTAAAACACTTTTATTACAGTGAAAATTTTTATTCAGTGAAACTTTGGAAGGCAACTTTTTACTTTTGGAGGGTTAATATTTAAAACAACCACTGCACTATTCAATTACTTCATATAGATGAAAAACCTAAGAAAATTAAACAGGTTATCAGATTTACATTCTATTAATAAACAGAAAATATGATTTAAAATAAATAAGTTAATAATCATTCTCCCATGATCTACTTTAGCTGTAGATCTCAAGTATTTTCCTCAGGCTAAAATGCTAAAGAACAAAATCTGACCTTTTTATGAAGAGCAATGTGTTTCACGCATGAGTGTAGCTGGATGTTTTCTGTTAGGTCATGTTACCTGTCTAAACAGTAATTATACTGTTTGAGGTACTAAATTTGACCCAATGGATGTCAGAGTTATTTTAAGCATCTTCATCTGCGTGTGCCCTTTGTTTTTTGGAGTTCCAGTGGGACATTCCTTTCATTGCACTCTCATTCTTACGAAAGCACAGTAATATAAGCCACCAAATAGGTAACAGAGCTTGAATAGAGTTCAAATGACAAAGATACAGTTGAACAGCATTCTTTCATTAAATACTTCACCTGGATACACAAGTGACAACAATAATGAAACAAAAATAAATTGCATGTATGGTTACTGTGAGTAAACAAGCTTGTCATAAATAGAAGTAAATTGGATAATTATGCATAATTAGGTTGTACATTTGCCATATATTTGTAATATATATAGATGTGAGGATTCCAAAATTCTGAAAATCAATTAAAGAATTATTACATTAAGAAATACGAAGAATATGGTTAAACTGTGGCTGTGCAGTGACTGATAAAGTAAGGGAAAAATCAGAGGAGCAGCTAAGATGTGGAAGGTTACTCTAAAGGAACTGGATACATTTGTGGGAAATATGGAAAAAGTTGGGCAAAGGGATTTATGAAAGAGTGGCAAAAAGAAATTTGAAAATCACATTTGGAGTTTACCAAAAGGCATGTTGGAGTCTCAGCAGACTTCTGAGAAAATCTAATGTGGTTTGATGAGACCAGAAATGAGTGAGTTACAGTCAAAACAGGGTTGTTGGTGCAGTACTGGGGGATGGTTTCCTTCTCTGTCCTAAACACAAACCAAAGATTTCTCATCATCCTGAGAACACTGTCCACGTTGCATGACGCTCCCACCACTGTGCGTCACTGTGGGTATGGTGTTCTCAGAATGATGTGCAGTGTTTGTTTTTTTATGGTCATGATGTCTGTACCCCACAGTGCATTGCAATGTTTCATTTTCCCGTAAGGTGGCATCACTGTGCTACTTTAGACTTGCAATACCAGCAGCACACGAACAACCTAGCTTTAACTACAGCTGCTCACAAAAGTTAGGATATATATCACATACACTAGTGAAATTGACATTCTGATAGGTAGATTATTTTATTGTTTTATATTTTATTATTTTATTGATCATTTGTAATACCGAGACTGACCAAAGGAGGGCAGCACAGCATACGTGAGAGGTATGACGTTAACTGAAGGTGAATACTGTAGCCATGCTACAGTATTTGAAAATATTGTTTGTTACTGTACTGTCAATGTAAATAATATATACCGTATCCTATTCATTATTACATTTTCAACCACGCTTCAGTGCTTAATTAATCTATGACATATTACCAGTAGCTGAAGGTTTTTGTCCCAGTCTAATTCAAAGCTAAATCATTAAACGAGTGTAAATCCGCAGCCTCACCGGCCCTTGGTGTACAAAATATTTTTTTACCTATATGCATTTACTGTTCCTCCCTATTGCAATACTCTTTATGTTACAGACTGTAGGGTTTGTCTATACATGGAAATATTATTTCTATTAAATGGTAGTTTAAATTTATTCAAGGCCCATGTTCTGGATGAAATGTGTTGACCATAGTAAGGTTCCAGAATTTTATCATTCTTCCCCCTATCTGCTCCCGGTGGATGTCCTTTTATAGTAAGTCATTTGACTTTGGTGCTGTGAGACTAACCAGAGTTTACCACTACTGTAGCTCATCTCAACAGGCAGCGTCATATGAAGGACTCATTCTTTGCTACTTAACCTGTATAATAATCCATGGTACACTGTCCACAGTTATTGCACAGTAATGAAAACTACCTTCAGTTTTATGTTGCCTGATCTACCCACCGTAAATAAATGTGAGTGAAACTGATAAATTAAATGCAATAGGCTATATTTGAGGTCTACAGAACTTAATCTGACTACACAGCTGTAATGTTACATACTGTTTTCTTTAAACAGGGTAATGTTGGCCCTGCTGCATTTTGGCTCCTAGCCTTCCTGCTGACCCACTCAGACGCCATGAAAGCAGTAAGAAAGGAGTTTATCAGTGTCACAGTGCCTGGAACCAAGACACTTGATGCAAAACAAAAGACACCAGTGTTTGGTAAGTTCTACATCTTTATGGCAGAAATACAGCCACATTGATTTCTCAGTTTTGGCTTGACATGAGCTAAGATTCTCTGAGAGAACTTTGAATTAATAGAGTATGAGGCGATCATTTTCCTGTGCTCTGTTCAAAATATACTATTATTCTGCTCAAAATAAGGCTGAGACTTGTCATACTATGGCTAAAACATGAATTTAACATGACTGGGGGTTCAAGGAGTCAACCCTGCTTTGTGGGAGAGTTGTGAGGGATGGATGGTAATACTTTTCCAGACAATTAAAGTAAAGCTAGCCAATCTTGAATTGATATGTATTTGTGAAAAGGCCTTAACGTCATTCTTTACCTTCACCAACGCATTTAGCAGTCTTGTGACCCGCTCAGTTAGGAATTGTGAATTGACTTTTGACTGACTACAAAAGCTCTACATTATAAAAGTATTTATTACATGTATTATTTATTTACTTATACTCTGTTTAATGGTTTTATTGAGGAAATAAATCAAATTTGTAATAAAACAAAACAACAGACTTGATTTCTAATAATAATATTCACTAAATTTTAAATAATCCCTAAACAAAATGGCTACTGATAAGATTCATTTGTTCATTTTTAAATCAAATTCACGGTACCCAGACCTACCAAGCAGCTTTACTGGACACTTTATTTGACCTAACACAATTGTGTAGTACAATTGGGGAGAACATACAAACTCCACACAGGAATGCTGAGCTAAAACTCAAACATTTGGAGCTGTGAGGTAGCACTAATCTGAATTGTCCTCATTATCTCACAAAATGACCAGTTTTATAATCAGTATTATAAAACTATTGACTGTAAATGTGATGCAATCCTCACATGCCTTTTCTGTTGATGACGTTCGCTCATTGTAATAACGCCCACTATGTGTCACTCTAAACTGTCTCTAGGAGATTAAGCTGACGTACAATAGCAGCATGCTCAAAACAGTACAGTAGGACATAGTCATCAAGGTCTGATTCATGTTAGAATAATGTCAGTACCAGGTAAAATCTACAGAATTATCCTCGCTCTCCCTTCACGTTTTTTGTAGCTGGTGGTGGACCACCAACTGGGGTGAAAAGCTTGTTGAAATATTGTTTATTTATATAGGTTATGGCTTTTAAAGCTGAAGCACTGGGAATTTCTTCATTAATATAATAAAAAGTGACACTGTTTATTCTGTCAGTCACCGTAAAATTATAAGTCTCATTCAAAGCTGTGAGTTCACACTCAGTGATGCCACTGTGGCTTCTTTTTTAAGCACATTGTACCTCAAAATTAAAGTAGCCATCCAATGTTAGCGACACCATCTAGCCAAAAGTTTGTGTACACTCAAAATTACATTTAAAAACATGAATGACATCTTTTTAATAGTTTTTGGAAAATGACTGTGAGCTCAGACACTTTCATCCAATTTTGAAGTTGTTTGAGGAGGTTAAAATCAGGGATCTGTGAAAGCCGTTCAAGTATTCCATAGAAGTCAACACGCTATTTTTTTTTATTAACTTTGCTTTAGGTGAGTAGGGCAGAATTATGACAAAAAATTTCTGGAGTTGAAAACATAGGCAAGCATCAACTCAGCAATGAAACTGGCTGAAACAACAGAGATAGACACAAGTAGGGTTTCTGCATATTTTTGACTATACAGTTTGTCTGTTTACATTTACATACATTTCTTTTTCACTCAGCTTTATGCCCAACCAACTTATTTTAGCCTGATGATCTGTAGGTCCACTGAGCTACATAAAGCACAGCTGAGCTACAGCTGAGTGGAAATCAAACTGTAGAAATGGAATACACTGAAGGACGCATAGAAACCTAGCTGTTCTGATGTTTGCTAGCTAACACAGTCTTGTTTTTAAAGACATGCTTCTTCTCAGTAAAGGGTAACTATATGAGTGCAGAATGTACATGTTTTCAGACTGTACTGTGTAGCTGGGGTTTATGTTTAGATTGTTTATGGCATTTTTATTATCTTCTATAATACAGTTGAAACAGTGATGTAGGCACATGTAAATAATACTCAGAGAGTCTGGAAAATGGATCTATATTATACATCACAAAATACAGTATGAAAAATATAGTTGTGTACTATTGAGTTGTGTTGTTTTGAATATTGTTTTACCAGAGAGGACTTTGACTTAAACTCTTTACTTTAGCTATTTGAGTATATTTCACAAATTAAAATATACATGGCATTTTTTAGACAGTGCACTGGAGGAGACTCTCCGCCTGACTGCTGCTCCCTTCATCACTCGGGAGGTGCAGAAGAACAAGACACTGTGCATGGCAGATGGACAAGAGTATGATCTAAGGAAGGGTGACCGTGTCTGTCTGTTTCCTTTCATTAGCCCTCAGATGGACCCAGAGATATACCATGAGCCTGAGGTACAAAAGCACATAAACAACAATCAAGTTTATTCACTGTCATGTATTACATTATACAATCAAAGTCCCTTAAATATAATTAAGTTATGTTCATTTTCGTATGAAATTATCCATAAAAAATTTAATATCTTAATAAACCTAAAATCTAAAAATATATATTTACTGAACTATATATAGAAAGTCTTAAACAAAATGTAACTAAATTATAAGTATATTTTACTTTTACAACACATAAGTTGATCAAAGTGTCTAAAAAGTTTCAATTAATAATCAGTAATTATTTCCTGTTTCAGGAGTATACTGAATGCATGAGGTTACACAGAGGTCAATATCTCTTCAGTCATTCTACACAAACAAAAAATCCGTTTACTTTCTTATCCACTTGATCCTGGACAGGGTCTCGGGAGAGCCGGTGCCTAGCTGGTGGCATTGGTTGCAAGGCAGGAACAACCCTAGCAGGGTGCCAATCAATCATAGGGTACTCACACACTAGGGACACTTTAAAGACACCAGTTAACCTTTCTTACATGTCCTTGGACTTTACAGGGAAAGCAGAGTACCTAGAGTAAGCTCGCATGTACACGGGGAGCACATGCAAACTACAGATAGAAAGGACCCAGACTACTTCACTTGGGACTGAAGTTTTTTGCTGTGATATAGCAGAGCCACCCATCGAGCCACGACAAAAACTGTGATGCCCTCATAAAGTCATAAACTGCTTTAAAAATAACTACTCTTCTGAAAATAAACTGGAACTGTGAGAAACTGTGAGAAACTTGCCTAATCATAGGTTTATTGTGCACACCGATGGGGATGGGGGTAAAAGAGACAAAAAAAATCCCAAGGGTCACTGTTGGATTATTACAGTAAAATGTAGCATCTTGAGGTCATCAAGCTTGACTAGAACTGTGTTCTGTGGTCAGATTTTGCCTTTTGTTAACCAATGCTTAATATGTTTTTTTGGCATAAAAAGAAAGACAACACTGGGAAGAACCTGGTGCATACTGTTAAGAAATATTAAAAATACTAAATGCCGGGGTGAGAATAATTATGGAGCGTGAGTTTGTTAGACAATGCTTCTTTATTGATGAACGAGCTTAGACCAACTTTACATAAATACAGTTTTCAGTCTCACATTAAGCTAATTTAAAAAATAAAATGTTGAATTTCTTATGAATGTGTTTTTACCAAAGGTGCCAATAATTATGGGCAAGACTACTCTTTTGTCTAAACTTCCTTGAATATATAGGCATATTCAGGCTTAAAAGTTCTAGTCATCCAAGTCTCCATGACAATCCAAGGGGATTGTCAGGTTACATGGGGACAAGTCTGTCTGATTCCACATGCACTCCAGACTTGCCGTGGATTAACCTCTGGAAAGGTTTAACCCACCACACAAGGGCGCCTTGGGATTAACTTGTTAATAGAGGGAAGCTAATTGGCAGAAATGCCTAGTTACATGTCTGCGTCATGGCTACCATTACCCTATGTTAGCTATCACTTTGGAAAATCTGCTCACCTGATGTTTTTATTCAATGACTCTACCATGGTAACCCCTGATTGCTCCCCTGATTTGTTAGATTCAGAAGACTGAAAGAACATTACAGGGTGTGTAAAGCTTGTCTGTGAAATCTGATTCCTTTGTGATTTCCTCTGCAGAAATTCAAGTATGACAGGTTTCTAGAGACAGACAGAACATCGAAAAGAGACTTCTTTAAAAGTGGGAGGAGGCTGAAGTATTACACCATGCCCTGGGGAGCAGGGTCCAATGCTTGTGTGGGAAAGCCCTTTGCCATCCAGTCTATCAGACAGTAAGTGTCTTCAGAGATTAAAGGACTCCGCAGAAAAAAAAGCTTCCGTAGTTCAGCTCATCTCTTGCCCCTAAACACCCAGAGCAATGAGATTAGTCTCATGCTGTCTATAGTACATACACAAACCATTTAAAATATATGCTAGCTGTCTCCTATTGCACACACGATACAGATATTACCATGCCGTGTTGTCTTACATGTTTGTGCTTTAAACAAGTGACCACTGACACCCGTAGATGCATTAATAAGACATGTCTGTTTTTCTGCTATCCAGATTCACCTTTATGGTTCTGTCCCACCTGCACATTGAGCTGTGTGATCCTGTACTAAAAGTGCCAGAAGTGGACGTCAGTCGCTATGGATTTGGAATGCTACAACCAATCAATGATCTACTAATCCAATACAAATGTAATGATTAGCACATTTATCTGATAACTAACATATTAATTTGTGACCTAGTTTTTATATGACTGTACATACATCATACATACATTACATGACTGTACATACATCTTTTGTATATTATTTGTATATGGGTTCATGTGTATTAGTTGTGCCAGTTTTCGGGCATATTGCTTAAACTCAGTATATTATCTTGATTAAATAAAAACATGGACTTTCATCTACTATGTTATGCATTTTAAATTTTGAAACTGAACTCTTAATTCATCAGTAACTTTAACAGTAAATTTTAAAAAATACTTTAAGATACTTTAAGCGATGTCAACTAGTGATTGTAATCATGATTTGGTACAAGAGCAATGTCCATAAAAGACCATACATTTTCCTTTTGCAAATGCAAAAGTCATTTAAAGAAATGGAAATTCTTATCTGAAATTGTATATGATATCCTGTAGCATGTGTCTACTGTATATAGCCAAACAAAGACTCATGGCTTAGCGATCAGAGACAGCTGCTGGAAAGACCTGGGTTCAAACTGAGACTTAGCTTGCAACATGAATAAGGTCAGGTGATGCAGTTACGGATCTATGGACTGGTGCCAGGTGTGACAAGATAGTTGAAAAAGGTGGAGGCTGAGAACATTATGTCAGTGCTCTCTGCCAATAACACTCTCTCACTCACACATACATACACACACAAACATGCACACACACACAGGGAATAAACCGAATAGCCTAAATGATAATTGTGCTGTCAGGTTTTTACCTGGAATTAAAATTAAAATGTGACTTGGCGTTCCTGGGTGTTGCTAATGAAGCGATAAACGATAGATGGCATATTCAGTCTTGTCCAATATATTACTGTGCATTGCGCTTTGCAGTGATTGGGGCATGCTTTAACGGTATTACAGCATCCTTAATTGGCCAATCTTTTGTTCAATTTATATGTTTTTGTTTTCAGAAAAGTTGACTTCATTAATACATTTAAATACACAATCTGTGGGCACTACACAAATATTTTATATATTGTTATCTTACTGACTTACCTTTATTTCAGTACTATTGCTAAACAAAAAATTACAAAAATTATTAAAGCATGTTGGATAGGTCCATATTTAATGAAGTGATCATATAAACCATCATAGCTCTAATCGGGGTTAAATGATCTAATATCAGACAATAATATTTAAAGTACTGAATTAAGAACAAACAAACAAACTGTTAAGCCTGTATGGTTTATTTCTTTTAAGCATTTGAAGTTAGACAAGTACTTTGTTACACAGGAATGCGGCATAACAGCATAAAGCATAACAGCAGTATTTACTGTGGCATTAAGTACTGCAAAATGTCCCATAAATGTACAATTTGCAATTCTGCAAATTTATTCTGATTTGCGCATTTCATTATATTCCAAGTCCTGGATACAAGTGTAGGCATAGTCCAACATAGGCATAGTGTCTAGACCCTTTTTGAGGTTGCTCAAGCACCCATAAGTTGAGTCTCAGTACCCCTAAAAATAAGGGTACAGTAGAAATACAACATTCACTGCTTAAATTGCAAATGGTATGATCCATGATTGCCCAAAACAATGCATAGTTGTTTAAAATTGGGTGCTCATAATCAATAAAGCTCTGACCCGGACCTACAGTCATTAAAATTTAAATGGGTAGAAACATTGAATGCATATTTTGCATAATAGATGCTTAAAGAACTGTTTCTTAAGTTGAAAGGTAGGGCGGCTGTCCTAGAAGCCAGATTGTATATAATTAGAATTGTATTACCTATTACTATGAATATGAATTATTTAAATTGCAGCAATTATTACATTTTAAGCTGTTTCAAAAAATATAAAGTTGTTTTCAATACAAAAAAAGGAATTTCTGTGGGGAAAATATGTGAACGATTTTTATCCAGATACCTTTGTCACAATGGCAAGAGTGGACATTTATTAACTAAAGTCTAATGGAAATACAGTACTTAAAGAGAATAAGTCCAGTCTGCTCTGAGAATGAAGTGAAAACTACACTGCCTAATCAACACAGAAAACAGATAAAGCATCTACAGTTGCACAGAGAGCAAACAAAGATGCTGATCGTGTCTGAGGTCAGAAACAACTTTCTAAGCCAGAGTGAAGTTTTTCAAGCTAAATGATAAGCTGCGTAGGCAATAAAGCAAGCACTTTAGATAGAAATGATAAAACTCAGACCCAGGCAGGTCCATCTGGGATCGAACCAAGGACCTTCTTGCTGTGAGGTGACAGTGCTACCCATCAAGCCACTGCACAGCCCCCAAATTTGCATGATTCGTTCATTATACAAATAAAGCTAAAGTTGACCTCACAAACTAGTCAGCAGTATATTCGTTCCATTCATCTATAGCCTAATAAATTACAGAATTAAAACTACCCTAAGCAAATTTCCCTTCACACAACACAACTTCTATTGCCTTCACAACTTTTAGAAACGCAGAGGGAAACTCGAAATGTTTTCTTTGCAATATTTGATATGGAAGTATATAAAAGATAAGATGAAATGACAATATGTGCAAGGCAGAGAGAGAAAATATTGTGAAGGAACAAGTGAGATATATACAGATAAAAAAAGAAGAGGGTGATAGGGCAAACAGGGAGTGTGTGTGTGTGTGTGTGTGTGTGTGTGTGTGTGTGTGTGTGTGTGTGTGTGTGTGTGTGTGTGTGTGT
>JAVSBV010076989.1:0-10092 GCA_033117975.1 Parotocinclus spilosoma | reverse complement strand
TGCTTCCCAAAAGATATGCTACATACAAGTACATGAAATTAAAGTGAAGAGGAAAAAAGGCCCTCGTTTCTTCAATAGGTGAGAGAATATTGTGTGGGACAGTGTGGCTTAGTGGTAAAGGCTCTGCACTACTAATAAATAGTTATGAGCTCCATTAAGCTACCACTATTGGGCTATTAAGCCAAGCCCTCATAACTTAACTGCTTTTATGAACAGTACTGTGCAAAAGTCTTAGGCCATCATTAGATTATCTACAAAATAGTTTTAACAATGATATAATGACCATATTTACCTATCAGTATATTTATTTCAGTAAATATACCCAGCTTTAATAGGTCATAGTGACACAGTGGCAAGTATTTAACGTGATCCCCCCTTACATTTGACTGATAGCAGCATCTGCCAGCTTTATCGTGATGATCCTTCTACAGCTTAAAGAAGCTTGATCAGGAATGCTCTGTACTCTGTACTGTATATACTGCACTTTCTGAAACTTTTAGAACAGTTTCCATTTCCCCAAATGATCTGTAACCATTTATTAAAAGGAATTATAGACGGATGTTTTTCTTTACTTAGTTTCAGCTTTTTAATAACACATTACTGATTAAAACACAAAGAACCAAGGTTTATTTAAAACAGGTCCTTTTGCATCCACTCGTCCTTATTCCTGCAATCACTTGCACTTGTAGAATCACTATTCTTTATCACCACCATTTAACTAGACTATCGTAGATTAACACTAAGTCAGCAGACACACTTATCCAGAGAGACTCATTGCTGATCATGATATAATCCAGAAGTGGTTAGTGTGTCACGCTCAAGGGCCGAACAGCGGCAGCTTGTACATGCTGGGAGATTTAAATCCTGAACCTTTGAGTCCATATTTCATATTTCAAAAATGCTTTCGCGTTTAAACAAACTGATATTTTTGTTCAGTATCTCTCTCCCTGAGAGCTGGCAGGCAGTCTCGTGTTACACAACGAATTAAACCTGCTCACAGATTCCGTTTCACGTCCCACAAATTCCTGTCCTTCAGTCAAACATGCTACATTTGTTTAACAATGGTAGTTGGCCATGTCCTTCCCATGTCTAACCTCTGAGACAGAGAGACTGAGAATGAACAAGAGATCAGTGAGGAACAGAACATCTGTACATGCCTGCTCTGAAATGGCCTGATTTACTGGATGGTCGAGTCTACTGGATGTTATTGTAAGTATCTTTAGTGATTTGCATTCAGGTTTGCTCAGGTTTAGGTCTGCACCGTGCTGTGCTGCACTACAAATTAACAGAACGACTGATTTGGGACGTAGCACGTCTGACTCAACTACTCCCAAAACCATACCGATTTACTACTATTCTAAAAACACCTTTTTATTTATTTATTTTTTACAATAAGTCTAAAATTGGTCAAAATTTACTTATAAATGAAATAATTGTTAGAGTCAAACCTGCTAAATACGAGGATATTTAAATATTCTGGATGAATAAGAATAGCTTAAATCATGTTCTATTTAACAAATGGGATAAACTTGACTTTCTGTATATTTGATTACACTGTTATTAGAATCACTTCATTTCACACATACGAGGAGTGTAGGTTGGAGTTTTTTAAAACTGTATATCCTCTGTTACACACGACTGGTTCCGTGAGGTGACCAGACCAGAACAATGAGGGGGTGTGGTTATTATAACATCAAAATGAGGTGAAAAACCCACATTGCTTTGAAAGCAAGCCGCAACGCCCCATCTCCGTGTTCTGATTGGTCGGCTCACAGAAGCAGTCGTGTGACACAGAGGATATAAAGTTTTAAAAAACTCCAACCTACACTCAGATAATACTTTCATAATAAAACTACAAAGAGCACAAGGAAATCAGTGTTAGTTATGACAGCAAATTCAGTTTTGAATTTGACAAATTCAGTTTTAGTCATAATTTAGTAATCTAAATTAGTCTAAAGTCGACTAATTATAATAAGATTACAGTAGACTAAATCTAAAGTAGATTCAGTTGACTAAAATACGAAATGAAATGCATAGACATACGTCTGTTTTTGAAACGCTTTTTAAAAATTGTCCTTGAATTATTTAAATCATTATATGCACAAAATTAAACATCTATTAACCAGCTATGGAACAGTATTAGTGTTTCAATGTGCAGCAAACATTCAAATAAATGTAATGTAATACATGTAATGTAAATAACTTATTTTAATAAGTTTGGATTAAGCTTAATTTTAAATAAATCTGACCTGATTGGATGACGTCTTTGCCAAACATTTTCATCTCGTTTTTAACAAAACTGTCAATTTCTTTCGTCCTAGTTTTTCTATCATTTTGTTTTAGTCATCTCGTTTTGGTTATGAGAAGTCGTTCGACAACAAAATTAACACAGCAAGGAATGTGTCTTGCTGAGTGAAACATCTATGACATGTAACATACCGAAGACAAAATTGTGCCAGTTGGTAACTATGCTAAACTGGGATGTTGGATGTTGTGCTCCACATTCTTCTTCTTATTAAAATATCTTTAACAGCAGGGTTTGTGTTACCCTAGGATAACATCATGTCTGTGCCACATTCTGGTTTTGCCTTTAGGTTGGTACTGTATTAGCTGGAGCTGGTAGGGATGATGGTAGAACATCTGGTATCTGTCTGATCGATTACTGGTACATTATCCCAAAAGTTCTCAGTCACGTGCTTCTTGATATTTTTCATTTGGAGCCACCTGTCTACCTGCTGTAGTAAATACTGATACCTGGACATTCAGAAAGTCCATGTCCAGGATCAGCTGGACCTATATAATATAATATAAACCTATATCAATAAAAGCGTGTTCATATTGAACAGTTCTGCTTCATTTCTGTTTGGGGTCTGAATTGAGCCTCACTGCTTATAGGAATGTATTTACAAGGGGTTTCCTTTGGGATTTAAACTCTCTTAGTCTCTTAATATCAGTTCAGCATTTCAGTTGATCACAAACAGAATAGTTTATTGGATATAATAACAGTAAAAAACTCTAGATAAATTCACATTTCATTTGCTGTTGCATAGGTTAAACATCTACCATCTGATCAGATCACATCAGATAAGCTCAGCCATAAGTCTGTTACCCATCCTTAGCCTTGTCATTGGCTAGTGCCAGGTAACGGATGTTAGCCACGCAGCCAGCCGCAGCCTCCTGGAGCGCCTCGTCAGTGGATCCAATCATGACAAGCAGCAGCTGTCACACAAACCAAGAACAAAGAAGAGAAACATTTCAAAACCACGACCATGATTCATCACAACACTGGCCACGAAAATCCTATCCACAGCACCACAGAGATTCAGTCTGGTCTGTGAGGCTGCAGTAAAAGTTTTGTTAAGATTTAAAACAAACTGCTCGCTCTGACATCCATGCATCAGGATCAGAGAACAAAACAAAAGGTCAATTCAATTTTGGAATTTTTTTATTTCTAATAGTCATTTATAAAAAAAAAAGTTGAAATATCAGTAAAAAATGCCGTGCGATGAGACATGAGAATAATACGTTCATTTTTAAATAACTGGGAACTTACATCTGGAGATTTGTTGGGTATTATCTTATTGAGACCGTGGAGACTTGATACATGGACCATTTACATAACATACTCCCCATAATCTTTTAAAATGATTCAGAAATATGTTACATAAACGTGTTACTTATTTATTTATATGAAGACAGTTGCATTGCTTAAAAATATTATTCCAGGCATTTTTTTTTTAATCTGTGACTACCCCTGATCAGTGCTACATAATACAGTGATCTATCTCCAAACCTGAAGAAAAGCGAGGAGTCTCTGGTGAGTTGGAAATACATCCAGGCAAACATTTTTTCAGACATGGGCCCATGAATAAAGAATTTACACTAATCTCCAAATGAAAACAAATAAGAATCTGATAGCTCTGAATTCAGAGGGAACAATGCTGACCCGCTTTTAGGATATAAACATCACGATGTAAGACAGTCTTCTTCCTTCACACAGCAGTTTCAATCATGTTTGCCATTTGCAAACATCTTTTGGTCTTACCCTCTTGAAGAGCAAAGGCAGGGGCAAATCATATTATTTAGTTTTTCGGATGACCCCCTTTTTCCTCTATGCTAACTCTAAATGAGACGACCTACCAGAACTGTCTGACTATGCAATTTCAAACATCCTTCTTCTTACTATTCAGAAAGAGTCACCTATTATAGAGTCAGATAATGTTAACAGAAGAGGGAGTTTGTGCCAATGCCACATTGTGGCTACTCTGTATGGCATGGTTTGCTATACTCGTCTTTCATTCCTATTTGCATGGCTGGTGAGGAAAGCCGTGATGGCAAATCTAAATAAACATAAAATTGTGGCAAAAGCTAAACTTAACATTGGCATCACAGATATCCAGAAAACAAGAATCAGCTTTTCAATGAGGTCAGTGTGTAACTGTGGCTATACAGCTGGCTCTAACGTTTGCCGAATTTCCATTGTCTACATGAACATGTAAACTAAATTCTCAAACATAAATGGACAGTCCAGCTAATGAGTGATCTCTGTTCCTTCAAAAATGCTCACTGCTGACAGGTTCAGAATATTAAGCTCTTTATTTACCTTTATTTACTGCTGGGGACATTTGAATGGGATTTAACTGAAAATGGATATGGCACATTCATTAAAAGTCAGTATACCAACCTTTTTCAAAACAAAGGCATTTGAAATAAATTATCCAACATCAGTGCCAATTCTCACAGCACTATTCCAAAATCGACTGAAAGACCTTCTCTGAAGATTGAAGGCTATTGGCAGGAAAGTTGGGATAAAATTCATAATTACACCCAAGTTTAGGGTGTACTCAAACTCTTGCGTAGATGTCTCCCATTTTTTGAGGGTGTGAACCCACAAACGAAGCATACAATCTGTTCAATTCTGAACAACAATCAAGGGAAAGACAAGCTTATAAGCTAAATGTGATAACTTTATAAGTGGGTGGGAAGAATGTTCAAGTCAGATTTGATTAAACAAAATCAAATTGAATTTAGCAACCTGTTACACAGTATACAGAACATTTCTATCTGAGAAGTTATCTAACCAGTTGTGTGAGGAAACCAGATATATAACAGAGGCAAGTTCGTCAAATTTATTTGAAACATAATTAGATAATAGTTCTGTTTGCAGGCACATTTATCCAGTTTTAAGTAAGCAAATTAAAGTTGTGGATAGAGGGCGTCAATCATGTAGACTTTAGTTGAGATTCTAGGCACTTACGTATTATTTTACAAATATCTCGACTTACAACTACCTACAACTCAGAACGTCACTAGGCAGGTAAATAAATGATTTTATAAATATGATTTCATAGATGGAGACATAAGAACAATTCAGAGAATAACAGCCCTGAGCTCATACTGCAATAGTGCTGCATATACAACATTATTCTATTTTATACTCTTGTCCATGAGGTTTTACACTTCCCAAATTAACACAACAAAATAGATCACAATATTAATGTGTTAGACCGGTTTAGTACAGGTATGCATCGCTTTACAACCACATTTAGTTCTGTGAAACAGGATACTGACCGAAATGGATGTTAAGCAGAGATTAAAACAATCACATAGCCTTTTAAATGCTACGAAATGGAAAATATAGAGGGTCTTTTCACAACAAAACTGCATGCAAATCGTACATAAAATCATCAAAGATGCATAAAAATATAAGTGTGACACGGCCATACACACAGCATCTTTAATGCAAGTGCATTTAGAAAATAAAGTAATGTATTGCTGGACCCTATGTAGCTTAAAGCTGTAACACTGACATTAGCCAAAACGCATTGATAGACATTATTACGAAAAGTATGAAAGATCAGCCAGATGAAGCAGAGAATTAAAGAGTGAATGTGAACCATACTGGACTGTTGACCAGAAACTGCCACTGTTGGTTGTATAAGCAAGGTTCTCGAACCATCACTGCTTGGATCGTACAGGATGTGTCCAAAGTCACAGGAGAAATGAACGTGTTTTAGCAAAGGCTGCTAAACCCATTGTTGAGGTATCTTGGTCGGTGGCGGTTCTACAGTCCCGCTTTCTCAGAATTTGTCCAAGAGTGACGTAACAGTGCTGTGTAAAATTGGTGGTCTTTCTTTTTTTTGGTGTCGGTTGTTGAAGTCTGTTGGGCAGCTGGGTTCCCCGGATATCACAATTGTCAATTCCATTTTCAGTTTCTGTGACGAACATCAAAAGTTTTGGAACTCTTTTTAAAATACAAGAGATATTCTAAATCTGAGTGCAGCAATCAATTTCTGAGCCAATTCTGATCTTCTTTGATTATCCTACATGGTGACCTTCTCATTGGAAAAACTTGCCCTTGATCCAATATGGTTCTGGACGTAGCCTAAAAGATTTTCCTCACACCCACTCATTACTTGTTGGTGTATTCAGATGTCATTTTCTCTTATGTTTCTGAAAGAAAGCAGGTGACTTTTGACTCACCCTGTATATTGTAGGATTCCGACTGTCTCTGGATAAGGGCATCTTTACATGCTCTATTCATTTACAAATGTGTGTTATTAATCAAGATCCAAATGTAACAGTCGATCCAGTTTAACAGTAACACGTGCTGACATGCTTGATGTGCTGAATAGGTTGACTTTGTAACAGAATTCTGCTTTAAGCTTATTATCAACAGGAGTATAGATTTTTTATTTCGCACCATAAATTATATTTCATATTAATTTATTTTAAGCATCACTACATTTCATATCATAAAAACTACACTGTAATGTATACATAAAAAACAAATCAAACAGATCTTTTGTTCCACAAACTTTTTTTGGCTGCTCTTTATTCACAAATTTGCTCATTAGTGTTCTGTAGCTGGATTCTGCAAAACTTGTAAAAAATGTACTGTGTATTATAAAAATCGCTATAAAACATGAGGGAAATGACGCAGCCATGTGACGAGACTTCAGTGTTAATATCTTGGTTCGAACTCAAAGCATCGACTCTGGAGCTCCGCTGGATATTTCCATGTGTTTCTGGTTGTAATCCAGAATCCAGAGCTACTGTGCAGTATTATCTTTTGTCTTCACGTCATGTGCATGAAGGTAAGGCTCGACTGTGAACCCGGACTCCTTCCGTGTTAGACACACACACTTCGGCCTGCGCACGCATTTATGTGGTCGACACATTGCCGAGGCGCAGAGAGGCGAGACATTCCCAGAATTCCCAGCTCAAAGATAAATAGGGAAAGGAAAACACAAATCTTCTATCTGTGAGCTGGAACCAGATTCCTGGATTTAATTGACATTGCAAAAAGCTGAGAAAATAATAGACTTTCCTCTTTGGTTTGTTGTTTTGTGAACATTTTGGCCGCTTTATTTGGAAAGGCTACTACCACTTTCTTTAAAAACATTCCACTTTGTCTCCTCTGGGAAAAAAGTGTGGATCAGTTAACAGTTTCAGCTGGAGTGATTTTCTCATTCACTGTAAAACGTCAGAGGACACGAACACACGAGGTTACGGAAACATGCCGGCCACTTCAGACAGCCTTCTTTTGTGAGCAGCTGGAGAATGCCTGCATCTGCGTGCCAACCTGCATAGAATGTTATTCATTTGCAGCCTTACAGCCAACTCGACCTGGGCTTATTATAAAACGAGTTTGGAATCGAATGAAACTTGATACACAGTATGTAAGTGATTACAAAATTACAGTGAAAGAGAAGTTTACTGGGGACAACTGTACAATGGAAAGGAGAACACAATGAGATTTGGTTGGGCATTGGGGAAAATGTGCAGACAGTTGTTGCAGCTGGGACTGAAGATCCTGCACAACAGCAGCTTTTTTGATGATAAATCTGGTGATCGGCAGGCCAAGAAATGCATTTTTAATCCCCTGGACAAATTGCTCTGAAACCTTTTCTGTATGTGGGCGAGCATTATCCTGCTGAAAATTGGCATTTGGAAGTCCTGCCTTGAGAGGCAACATATCGCTGAACTATTAATGCCCCTCATATCACTGCTCGGGGTGACTGACAGTAGTATGTGATGACTCCCCAGATCATCACACCAGCAGGCCTTCATAACTGATTCGCAAACAGAACGAGGATTAATTTATTCAAGACGATACTGATTCCAGGTTTCTTGTTCACAACACCACTGCAAACAAAGGGATTTTTTACAGCTCTCTTGTGGTCCAGCGTCTAATCAGACCACGCCTTTAATCACATATCTATGTGCGACATACAGTACTGTGCAAAAGTCTTAGGCCACTATAAGATTACATCTAGCACTGTTTCAGCATGGTATATTGACCACATATAACTATTCATCAGCCTCTTTTTTTAGACTACAACCAGTAAGCATTTTTTTATGCAATATTAAAAAACAGAAAGAGCCAGTTTCTATAGGCTACAGTGGCAAGTACACTGCTCACAAAAATAGGAGATATTTCATTTTGAATTATCCCCCCATTTTTGTGAGCAGTGTATTTGGTGTCACACTTAGGCAGCTTCACAGGGATACCAAATTTTGATGAGGAACGGTCTTTTGGGAAGGGTGGCAGCTCAGAAACGACTTTCTCAGAAGGGGAACAGGCTAAGATGTTCTAACTCTCACAAAGATTAGAATGAAGATCATGAAAGATGCTGAAGTTGACGGTGACTATGTTACGTATGGTCATTATAAGATGGCTAACAACAAATCTAATGGTGGGCTAAGACTTTTGCACAGTGCTGTACCTGCGTGCCAAGAATTTGCAACAAGCAGATATTTCTATTTATTTTCTGGCTGTGTTTTTTTGTCCATGAGTGCATTTATAATCGACTGATAAGTTACTTCTAAGCCTGAATAGGTATGTAAAAAATACACGATGCTGTCAAACATGAATAGTGGCAGACCCAAACCATTTTATTACAACTGCATATTTTTATGATTTGTATAATCACTCACTATAATGAATTTCTGTAATGTAAAGAAGACCATCCCTATTTAGCATGTAATCATTATGACACTGATTTTCTAAAATCTTTTATCTCTGGCTAAGACTGGTTTCTGTTTCTTAATATTTTGTGAAAAAGCATAAAGGCTTAAAGGCAAACCCTGTAAAAACACACTCACGTGCACACACCTTTGCTCACAAACTTACTCTGTCACGCATGGAGGCGTTGTGGTGTTAAGTGCTAGGGCAGTACGCTGCTGCTTCCTGTCGAGGGGAACTTAAACCCCTCCAAATACTAAAGTCTCGGGTACACCTGAGACCCATTAGTGTAGCTGTTCTTACTAGAGCAATCATCACTCTCTATTAGCCTGTCCTCTCTCTAACACTCTCTCCCTGCAGCAGTGTGTGTGAAACTTAAACACTAGCTGAATGTGTGAGTCATGTCTGAATTTAATGTTTGTACGCAGGGCTGCTTGTTGACAGACCTCAGGCTTACTAAATTTTGTACATCGTTTTTTGCATTGTGAATCTTTGTGTAGAAGCCAGTTTGTGTACAACTGTAAGAGAAATTGTATTCAAATTGCTATTTGTTTTCCTATCTATAATATCTTAATGTTATACCAGATTAAATCAGTTTCAGACTGCACATACTACACTAAAATCTATCTAAACAAAGGTCACTCTAATCCTTTAACTTAATCTCTTCACCATAAAAGGTCATGTCATAACTAACTGACATTTTATGTCCATTTATGTACAATTAACTAAATGCACAGAAATCTTAATGTTTGGTGCAATGCCACCTTATTTATCACATCCATTTAACGTTCACCAAAAACAGCAGCTTAAAAGTAAGAACGGATTATGCCAGCTCAGGCTTATTTGTACTGGCTCCCAGTTCTGCTCTTAATGGGTATATTCCCAGCTTGCTTTCATCTTCTGTGCCTCAGTGATCACCGAGATTGCCGTTACAGAATTTGACGGTAATTCCTATTGCTCGCCTTAAACTTAAAGGGGGTCGCATGCTTGCTATTTATGTTCTTACGCTGTGGAATAGCCTAGCATTGAGTATTTGTCAAGTGTTATCTTACTGACCTTCAAGGACAATTTAGAAACAAATGTTTCTAATTATGTTTCTTATGTGTCTATATATATATATATAT
>JAVSBV010076978.1:0-10092 GCA_033117975.1 Parotocinclus spilosoma | reverse complement strand
AATCAGGCCTGTATGGCAGAGTGGCCAGGCGAAAGCCACTCCTTAGTAAAAGGCACAAGGCAACCCGTCTGGAATTTTCCAAAAGGCACCTGAAGGACTCTCAGACCATGAGAAACAAAATTCTCTGGTCTGATGATACAAAGATTGAACTCCTTGGTGAAAATGCCAGGCGTCATGTTCGGAGGAAACCAGGCACTGCTCATCACGAGGCCAATACCATCACTACAGTCAAGCATGGTGGTGGCAGAATCATGCTATGGGATGTTTTTTAGCAGCAGGAACTGGCAGACTAGTCAGGATAGAGGGAAAGATGAATGCAGGAAAAAGATTAATTTAATACAATTTGGAATAAGGCTGTAACGTAAGAAAATGTGGAAAAAGTAAAGTGTTGTGAATACTTTCCGGATGCACTGTACATCACATTTACATTTATTTACAACTTGTATAATCTTACAATCCAAGCACTTGTGAGTTAAGGGTTTTGCTCAAGGACTCAACAATGGCAGCTTGTCCGAGATGGGGTGTGAACCCTGGACCTTCTGGTCCGTAGTCAAGTCCCTTAACTGCTAGGCTCCCATAGTAACATCATGACACTGTAGACCAAACTGCTTAGGGTTCAAATCCCTTTACAAAGATGCCACTGTTGGGTGTTAGAGCAAGCCACAATACGTGTTCTGTAAAATGGTACGAGTGGGGAATTGCTCTAAATAAGAGCATCTGCTTTAATGACTTTACCTTACAACATTGAAGTTATTAAAAAACTGCAAAAAAGTCTAATCTTCGAAATGTTGCAAGTAATTAGTAATGGTGGCCTAAGACTTTTGCACACTCCTGTTGGTTGTAAGTCACTTTGTTGTTTTTGACACAGTGTGTTCATTGTCATAGTGGAAAGTGAATCACCTGTCCATCTTCAGCTGTCTAGCAGAGGGCTGCAGGTTTTCCTCAGATGTTTGTGTACTTGCCTGCATCCATTTCCAACGGAGTCCAGACCAATTGTCCAGACCCTGCTGGAGTAAACAATTCCCACAGCATAAGGTTGCCACCTCTGTGCTTCACTGGACGTTAAATGTGATTTGAATGGTGTGCTGTGTTTGGTTTTGATCAAACATCGAGCCTGGGTTTTAGTCAGAATCATGATTTTATCATATTTTATTTGGTCCCCCTGGAAAGGGTGGCCTTGGTTTGAGCCCAGTACTCCCCTTAGACTTGAGTTGCAACTCAGAGTTCATTGCTGAATAGCAGAGCAAGCATTAAATATGCTATACAGGACTGGACATGATAAATGAGCCCTGGTTTAAACTGCTTCCAATGTTGATTCTTAGCTTGTTATTTCTGGACATTTTTCAGTTCCAGGCAGCAGTTTTTAGAGAGAACCCTCGCTTCCAGACTGGTTAGGCTGTCAACTGCTCAAAGCATATTTCGCTTTTCTATCCAGGCACCAGATGGCAAAGCTGCAATCATGGTAAGGCCATTTCAGATTGCAACGCTTCTGTTAGCAGTGACATATCATGCAGCGTAATGCGGATTATTTCATGTCTCCAGGTTTGGCTGCTGAACACCGATACTCTGGTAGCTTCGTGTTCTGAGAACGCTATCAGCACTGACAGTCCAATCTCCTCCAGTGAGCCTCGATCTTGCCTGGCTGTTAATGCAATCAAAGTCCTTTACTTGCCCTGTACTGCTAACCAACACCAAGAGTAAGTCATAAGTTCATATTGCTTCCAATGTTCTCATCTAGATCTTACATTTTAACTATTAATTACACTTTATTGAATTAGTTACTTTTGTATTGATATTGTTTCTGGTTAAATCTCTAACAACATGATTTAAAATCTGAACCAGGCAAGTAGTATAACCACAAATCAGAACGTGCAAATTGAAAAAAAAAATCTGTCTTCCTTGTGTTTACTGGCTTAGTACAGGTAGTATGAACCCAAGATGTTTTCTCTGGTCAAATCTATTTATTTGGTAAAAAAAAAAAGCCCCATTCCTCCATTTCAGGCCTGCAACATTCCAAAAAGGTTTAAGACCTCTGAGTATTTGAGGAGCAAAGACAGGCAAATGTTCTGCAGTTTATGAACAAATGTGTGAGAAAATGATTGAAATGTATAAAACTATTTAAAGAGTTATTGACAGGGAGTTGTAGTTATCAGTCCTACCCTTTTCTGATTTCTATGCTTGTTTTTTGTATTTGACCCAGGTATTAGGTGCATTATGTGCGGGATGGTTCCTGAAATATTTGAAAAAATGCATGATGTCTTGAAGGCAACAAATGTTGCTCTAAGCTCTCAATGTACTTTTCTGCATTGATGCTGTCATCTGAACACTAGAAATGACCTTTGCCATGACCTTTGGGAACTGACACAATATAGCTTATATCAATATTCCCATACCATGTCAGTGCCTGGATTTTTTTTTCCCGGAGACCAGTGTCCGTTTCTTAAAAAAAAAAGATCTGCAATACTGATTCATCTGACTATGATGCTTGTTTTCCCGCTGTTTGATGGTCCATCCTAGATGCCTCAGAGCCCAGAGAGGTCAATGGCGCTTCTAAACAGTTTTCTTCTTTGCACAGTAGAGATTTAATTTACATTTTATACTACACGCACGTGAATCGTCAGCCTGGACCTGGGCATGATGTCACCGGTCATTTTAAGTTACAGAGTGATCACAATCTCCGTTCACTTTTAATCACTCTTTAAATTCACCCCATTCACTTTATATGACCCCACTCTAGCAGAAAGATCAAAGCCGGCCAGAATCAATCAGGTCTCAGACATGCACCCGTTATTAGACCTGCACCCGGCCCGAACCCACTGTGTCGGGGATCAGTCCTGCGCTCATCAATAACCGACCGGGACTTGGACCGGATTGGATTGGATTGGATTACAAATCGACTGGGTCTCAGGCCTACGCCTGACTGGAACATATCAGGACTCGGACCTACACCTGACCAAAACCCAGCGTGTCTCGGACCCACGCCGACCGGAACCGACCGGGTCTCAGACCTGTGCCAGACCAGAACCGATCGCACCGATGCAACACACATTCTCAGTTCCTCCAGGAGCTGCATTTTCAAGTTTCAATAATTATCTCACTCATATTGTCACTCATAAATTATTGTTAACAATCTGGAGATCTCTTGCCCATCTTTGTTGTTTAAACACTCAGATGTCATGGATACTCCATTTTGTTTCTTTTAAATAATTGCAAATCCTAAATTGTCCAAGTCCCAACCTTTTTACAGGCATGATATCAGAAATGGTATTTATTAACACATTTTAAAAGGCTGACCAAAAAAACTACAACATTGAATTCTTGCATGTCTGCAATGTAATAAAAGTAAATGAACAGGATAGTAGGGGACACTGCAGGTTTTGCCCATTTTCCATTCTGTTCCAACTTTTTCTGTTTTGGGGCAGTTAAAACTGTGCTTGGTGCAGTTATATGAGGACTAGAACTGTGCATGGTTAGTTGATTCAAATAAGTTTTATCAAAAAAAACAAAGTGAAACATTTAATTTCCATAGTGTTAGAGTACGTTTCTAGGCCCAGTAGTTACTTTCACTTCAATTGGGCATCAGACAGGTATCTGAGGGAGGAGCCAGGCACCACATAAGCAGACCTTACCCAGCCATGAGATGGACTGGACTATCATTCAGGGTTTACACAACTCTGTGCCCTGTTATTTCTGGGATACTCTGTAGTCACCCTGTTTAATTTGCATTAATTAAATGTTTGTTGATTTCCTGTTTAAAATGAAGCAGGCAAAATCCTAATAGTAAGCAGAAGAGCCCTTGTGTCGCCCCGTGTTTACAGAATAAGACGTACTCCCTGCAGTTTCCTGCTGCTTTTGCATGAGTCTCACCACAGAGTTTGCTGCAGGACCGCAGCAGATGGCTAAATGTCACTGAAATGTCCTGGATAGATCATTGTTATAATGTGACAGAGCATCAGTCTGTATGCAGCCCTGTCTCTCTGCCGCGCTCTCCTCTGCTGTTCGCCCGTTCTCGCTGACAGATTGCTCTGACATAATTAAAATCGTCATTTTTCAAACTGTCAGATTATAGTAATTAATGTCACACTCGCTTGTTCTCTCTCAATCTCTCTCTGTCTTTGTAGGGCTGTGGATGCCTGGGAGAAGGATATCAGCGTTCATCCTCTGATCCTGCCTCGGAACACGTGCGATGAGATCATGCAGCTCCTGAGCTCCTCAACCAACATGCTGCCCTCCACACTGCGCTCCATGAACTTCTACCAGGTCAGTGTCAAGCAATGAACTCAGGGTTGTTACCTTGTGATATCTATTTTAATGTACTTGTGATGTATATCTGCTGATGTATCCACCATCATTGATGTATCTTGTTGATGCTGTATAGCCAAAAGTCTGTGGGCACCCAACATCCAAACAGCACACCCAAATTCTCAGGGCCTAAGGCAGGATTCATTGTTTATTTTTCTCCCAACTTGCCCAGTCGGGCAAATGAGCAGAAAGTTAACTGTCCCACAACCACATTTTTACCATGCTGAACAAATCTTTGCATTTTAAAGTGATTTTCTCATATGAATAACATACTTAATGCATAGTAGATAATCGTTTTACTTAAGGTTCTTTATTCTAAATTATACCTCAGTTTGTGTTGACCCTGCAATTGACTTTGAGATTTTCTAAGAGTGCCAGAATTGCGCAATAACGGCACACTGACTGAAGCTCTTCAGGTATTACACCACCATATACATGCAATGACGCCAGGCATAACAAAGCAGCAACATTATAATTATACAAGACTACAGAAACAAATTCTAATAAGTATATGACATGTATTGGCATTTGGCACATGGAGCTCCTAATGATATTTCCAGTTAACCCACGAGTCGTTTAAGGTAAACAAAAAGCTGGTGAATAAAATAATAATGCTCTGTAAACTTTGTAATAATATTCCAGGTTTGGCCCAAATAGAAAAAATAATTGTGTTACACCTAAATTACTTTTGATCTTCATGGTGGGAAGCACTGTTGCCTCAGAGCAAGAAGGACCTGGGTTCAATCCCCAAGTGGAGTGGTCCGGGTTCTTTGTGTGTGGAGTCTTCACGTCTTTCTGCGTCCATGGGGGTTTATTTTGGTTTCCTCCCGTAGTCCAAAGTCGTGCCCTAGGTTATTTGATAACACTAAACTGACCATGTCCAAGAATCTACGACATAAACCTTGAATAAACCGAATAAACATACTAAATCACTCTTTTACAATTGGAGATTGTTTCCTTGAATTGTTTTTTTCATCATAAGCTTTGCTAAAATTGTTCAATATATAAAAAATATTTTCTCACGTGACATGCTATGTAAATAAAAGCAATTGTTTTAAAAGACGACGTAATAATCCCTCAAAATGTGCGTTTCTATTGCCATGAAGAGCAAAGGGCTTTCATTATAGCTGATAGTAATTGCCAACCCTCAGCTTTTTAGTACTCCTCCACTTAACCACAGTGAAAGCTCTGTGTGAATTTGAATGGTTCAGCAAAAAAATGCATCTCTTTTGTACTTGAATGTGACGTTAGATGAGTTCGAACATGTCTTTAAAGAAGCTAAAGAACTGCTCAGGCTTTTATCCAGGTTTCAGTAACAAAGGCTTTGGTTCAGATGCTGCTCATTGTATCTGCTTCCTCTGCCTTGAAGCAGACTCCTCTAATTAACGTCAGAAACCTTTGTCCTGCTTATTCCATACCTCAAGGCCTTAGGCTTGAACTAGCGAAGAGACATAATGCTGATGCCAGAATGCTGTTTTCTTCAAGCATGCAAGTTAGGAAAAAAAAAAAAAAAGGTTTATTTTCCTTCTGTGGCAGATAGTGCTGTAAATTTAGCGCTGCCTACTGTGATGCTGTCAGTGCTAGTGGTCATTAGAATTACAAACGGGGGCTGTAACAGACAGGGACATTTTTATTTGCGTGGCTGGCTTCTGTTTGTTATAGACAGGCTGTTTAGTCTGACAGAAGGATAAGCGTTACACGCAGCTCACTGGAAAAAGGCTGAAAAGTTTCAGATGGCTGAGGTGAAATCAGGTTACAGATGCCGGAGTGTTAGTGAGTTTACACACTTTACACGGTGCCCGTGCTGATGCCGTTGGGTTGAGGGTCAGCGTAATGAGATGATGCAAACAGATTGAGTTACAGGAGATGGAGCCGGGTGCCTGTCTGGAAACTGGACTGCTCCGAGTCATGTGTAGCAAGTTTAAGAGCACGAGGACGTTCAGCCAGTTCTGAGCGCATGTATGAGTATGTACTAACATGAGAGTCGACATTGTTATTCTTATTGTTAGCCAATAACACAGAGAGAAAATCATGACGCTAAAGCTGATGCCAAAGGAGGAGAAAGGCTGAGCAACATCTCCATCTTTTCTCTTGGTAAATATCCTGATATCGATCGAAGATTTATGAGTGTACAACATGGATACACCCTCATGTTCTCACCACCTAGGGATTGGCTGTTTGTGTTTTTATGCACCTAGCTATTGTACTTAGTTAGACTCCATGAAAGCTTGAGGGCATGCTTTTATTACAGCAACAGAGTTCAATTCAATTCAAACGTATTTATATAGCGCGTTTTACAGTAGAGCATTGTCTCAAAGCAGCTTTACAATCTTATATTATCTTAAAAGGCCAATCCAAATCAATCAAATTGAGCAAGCCTAGAGTGACAGTGGCAAAGAAAAGCTTCCTGAAAGTAAAAAGAAGAAGCCTTGGGAGGACCAAGACTCAGGACCTAGATGTTAATTAAGTCAATACTTAAAAGTATATTCAAGTAATAGTAAAGTTAAGTAAATTATATTATTTACATCACTTAGGAGAGAAAAGAGAAAATGTAGTTACTTATGGGTTAGGAGCACCGAGTCTATTATCAATTACTGATGCCACTTGTAGCATAAAGCTCCGGCAGCACTAACTATAGCAGCATAGCTAAAGCGAGAGAACCAGAAGTTAACACACCCAAGAGGGTGAAAATAGTTCAAATTTGATTCCATTATGAAATTTGAGAGAAAACCAGAGCACCAGAAATCACACAATTCAGGCTGGGAATCAAATCTCTGGAGCAGTGGGGAGATTGTGCTAACCACTGTGCCCCTGGGTTGCCCAATCAGAGAATTGCAAGCAATTTGTGTTCTAAATTGCATACAGTGGGTAAAGTTAAGTAGGAGTGGCAGTGACTTTTTTAGGTTGTGAATAATTTTAATTAATTATAATTAAAGTTTTTCAACATCTGCCTTAACATATAGATTTTATTACCTGTTCTGAAAATGAAGATGAACCTTTTAAGGTGTTTTAGCAGTCAGATGCTGTACTGTACTCTAGTCAAGTTGTGTTTTTACTGACATATCAGAACTTGAACCAATAATAGCCCAGACTAAGTGAGTCCCTGGAATTGTGTTTTTGTTTTGGGAAGACAAAGGAAGAAATTAAGTATTTAGTTTGAAGGTACTGGTTTGTATTTGCCCAATGGATACGACCCAAGCAACAGTTATTGCCACATATTATCTGGTACAAACACAACAACCTCGAAAGGAAACACTAGAAAAACTACCCTGAAATGCAGATAGCACTTGGACCTCTAGTGGGTGCAACAACCAGAAATTGATTTCCTTTTAGCACATGCCACTTGTGCAAAATTGTTGGTAACACAAAGGAGTGACTGAATGTATTTACTTAGTGGGCATGACCCAGTGTCTGGTAGAAACACAATAACCTAAAAAAAAACAACAACCAGAAATGCTACTGAATCGAGAATCGAACACGAACAGTGCAGAAATCTAAAGTGATGTTTAAGGGTTTAAGTGAATTTTGTAAGAGGTTGATCCACGTTACTTCCTACCAAGTTGCAAATATTTTTGACACCACAATTTTATGACAATGTAGAGAAATTGCAAGCGGAATATTGAATAAAAATTCTGCTTTTGTCCTTAGCTAGGGCTATATGGTGGCTTTTTTATGCAGTTATTGAAAGACAGCTACAGCATGGTGGCTCTGTATACCCTTCAATGTTTAAATGTTTAATTTTATTTAGTTAAAATGCACAAAACAAAATATCTTGGGTTCATACTGTCTGAAAATGAAATAAGAGTTTCTTTTGTCTTGCTTTTTTTATTTGGGCTTGTATTTATCTTCGAAATGGGTGAGTTCAGATTAAAGTACACTAGCTGTCTGCTATTATGAGATGGCAGGAAAAGTTTGACTATATCATGGCACTTTTAATAATAGTAGATGCTAGATGCTTCCATTTTTCATATTGTGTTCAGTGTTCTGTATTTTTGTGTTTGCTGGTTATTTTAACATTTAAAAGTCATGCTTCAAATGTTACAAAAAGTAAAAAACTCATGGGTTCCATGCTTTCGTGTTGGACTTTTATCCTTGTAGTGCATCAGCCATTCAACTTCTTTCATCAAGAGAAAAATTAGACTTTGTTCACCCTGCCAAGTTTGTAGGGTTCAGATAAGGAGAGAGTAGAGAAGGATCATGAAAGGGCTACTCAGACCGATAGGTCCTTCTTTAGGATAATCCCCTCCTAAATAAGTCCTGCTCATATCTAAAGGTCATCGCTAAACATGGGGTAATGGTGTTTGAAAAAGTCATTTAACCCTTACAAGTGTGAAATTGTATCTGCCTACATAAAACCGTTAAACCGGTCGCCATGCAATATCATAACACAGGCCAGGTCACATTGGACACTCCCAACTAACTCGTAAAGACCAAATAAAAGAAACTTCTCACCCCCTGTTCGAAATGCCAAGTACCAATAACAGTAAACATCCCGAATGAATGCATGAAATACCAAATAAAAGGGAACACCTACTATTATCTCAAACCAAGAAAGCCTTTTTCAGTAAAGACAGCAGAAATCATTGACCTCTTTTTCCAGAATTGATTATTCTATGAAAGCTTAAGTGCAGACTGTCATTACAGTACAATGGTGAACATACCAAATTTCAATTCTGTTATTTCGGAGGAAACCAGAGCACCAGAAAAGCAGCAAAGTCCTCACAATACAGGCTGGGAATCAGATCGGTCATCTCTGGAGCAGGGTATGATAGCGTTAAACACTGTACCACTGGGCTCGAATTGCTGAAGTAAAGTACAAAAATGCATTGAACTTCTTAAACACATTACACTGAAAGACTTTATTAAAAAAGAAATGAAGAGTCCATTGATTGAGAAATGTCTGAAATGATTAAACCTATCATGCCATGAAAAGAAAAGTGTAATGTAATGTGGCATAAACTAAAAACAAAGAAATAAATCAAAACATTGGATTCGGTCAAATATATTAACTGCATTCCAGTACATGTAGTGACTGTCTTCTGTCTCGGCTTTCAAGTTAAACCCAAAGTCAAATTTATTTATATAGTATTTATACAATGGAGCATTGTCTCAAAGCAGCTTTACAACGTTACGTTATATTAAGAGGCCAATCCCAAGTTGAGCAAGCCTAGGGCAACAGTGGTGGGGGGGGGAAACCTCATTGAATATAGAAACCTTTGGTAGACCAAGACTCAGTAAAGGACACATCCTCCAATGTCATGAAACTTTTTTGGGGGAAATTTTATGGACAAACATTATTATTACTGGCACCTTCTGTAATCTGACATAAACGGAAAAAATCCTAGGCCTGTAAAAGTTCATGCATTAATCATGCTATATGCTGGTAAAAATAAGTATTTGATACACTGTCGATGTTGCACGTTTTTCTTACCTACAAAGAAGGGAGAAGTCTGTCATGTTTTACTGCAAGTTCACTTCAACTGTGAGAAACAGAATTTTGTTAAAAATCCATAAAATCACTGTTATTTCTAAATAATTAATTTGTATTTTATTGCATGGAATAAGTATTTGATCACCTAACAACCAACTAGAATTCCTGCTTTCACAGGCCTGTTAGTTTCTCTTTAAGAATCCCTCTTATTCTGCACTCATTACCTGTATTAATTGCACCTGTTTGGACTAGTTACCTGCATAAAAGACACCTGTTCACTCACTCAGTCAATCACACTCCAACCTCTCCACCATGCCCAAGACCAAAGAGCTGTCTAAGGACACCAGGGACAAAATTGT